>JAMKCH010049469.1:0-11123 GCA_023653785.1 Ophioderma brevispina | reverse complement strand
TAATTTGGATAAAATAAATGCAGGACATTTTTATGATTGATTCTGTACACTATTCAATAGTTGACAATCAACCGGTTTAAAAATGATTGAAGGGGAATGTTCAAATGAGGATGACGCAGCTGCAGCCCACTTGCCTGAAAAAAATTGTTCATTTGGTTGAGTGGCCGGTTCTAAAGATATGGTCACTGAAACAATAAGTCAGCAAAATAGAGCATCATTTTTATTAGGCATGGAAATCCCCAATGGCCCATATCGAGCAGATCATGGCCTACCCCATCCCTTCCCTGACACAAGATGGAAAACTGGTATTTAGCACAACTGCAGACTTGTCCATAGGGTACTTCATGATGGAATGATAAGTACACAAATTATTTTGGCAAAACCGGCTGTTCACATCTGAAATTCATAGCATTGGCAGTGAGGTTCACTTTGACCAGGGAGGTCAAAGTCAACACACGTCAAGTGAAGTCGCAAGCCCAATTGAATCGCATGATAACCTGAGGTTCATGGCAGTCCCCCAGTCAACTCCAAAGTTCAAATGTCAAAAAGATTCAATAATTGCTAATTTACCACCTGTCAAATGAAGTTCGATTACTATTAAAGCGTAGAGTTCAGCACCCTCGGTGACTCTTGTTTAAAATTGACCCACTGTAGAAGCTAAATTACCTTGACACTACCAATAATGGTTTTCGCATATACCTCCATAAGGGTTAAATGAGAGAAGCACAAACTATGACTTATTAGTCCTTGTGATCATACGAAAATTTTGGTATGCAATTCAACAACATTGTGGAGCAACTTTCAATTTTTGACCCCTTTTAATCTTTGGCAACCCCCATCTCACTTAAGCTACCCCTGAGAATGGGGCTCATCATTTTTGTGTATGTCATATTACGAGGTAGCCCTGAATAAATGCCTCTTTCCCCCCCCCCCCCCCCCCCCCCCCCCCATGTATCCCCCTTGGCTTGAAAGGCAAAACCATTATTGTTAGGTCAAAGGTTAAATTTAGCTTCTAAAGGGGGTCACATTTTATTAAACAAGAGCACCGATTGTAATAACACTCGGCTGGCATGTGTGTGTTTATGTTCCCATTTGGTTAAGTGTTTAATCAGGTTTTCAATGTAATATCTTCCAGAATGGTTAGGTTTCATTTGCAATGACTTCAAAAGTTAGTCCAATTTAAAACCAGACATAACGTTCAGAGCGATGAAGTTCTTTCATATGTATCTCATACAAACGTGAAAATTGCTTGCATCACAAAAAAAGCCTTCAATTTTTAAAACAAGACGGTCCACAATTTTCACGATCACTTAACTTTTACATCCCCAAATTGAAATTTGTCTTTGCCACAATTTTGGGTCCAACTGCAAGAGACCTCAAACAACACATTGAAACGAAGGGTGCAAACCCTGGCATTTCACCTCTTGCAAGTTTTTAGTTAGAGAGAGAACCAGACTGTTGTGTATGATCCATTCACATTTCCAGTCGATACAACAAATGGCCAAAAACTGTTGCAAAGACAAATCACCTCAGATTTTGCAGTTTTTTTACCTTGAATGACCCCTGATGACTTCAATACCTACAAAAATATAGACCAGTTAAACATCGTACATCACTTCTTTTGTTGTCTGCGAATCATTCCGGCGATCGTTATGGCCCATATTTTTAAAACTCTAAAGAAAATGCCCAGTGTTGTTGTAACAGTTCAGGCCGACTATGTCAAGGTACCAAGCCCTAACATGTTTACAAACATCTGATGTTAACTGGTCTATTCAGCATCAACAATGGCTGAACCACTTGTCAAGCCTCGTCTCCAACACTTGCGGTTTACCCCCCCTTGACACCTTGGACCTTAAATGACCCAATGACCACCCTATCATGACCTTTAAGTATTTCGCATCAATCAATCCCACCCTAAGAATCAATATCCGTACAACACATGCACCTCTAACTTCCTTGACCTGAATGACCCCAATGGCCTCGTCAGGGACCAGAAAAAACAACAAACCCGACTATACCCTCAAGAGTATCAGTCCAATACCGTGTTCCGGATCACCTTTCACCATAAATGACCCCAACAACCTTATGAAAGTAAGAAGAAGTGGCCATAAAATACAGAACCCTAGTTACGCCTCAGCACATGAATGCTCTGTTTTTGTATTTATGACATGTGAGATCTAATATAATATAATAATAAAAAAAAACCTGTCCATGCATTATATAAATACCGCATGGTTAGAAGGGGGGAAATAGTGTGCCCTATTTCCATGATATAAACCATGTAGTATTA
Source organism: Ophioderma brevispina (assembly GCA_023653785.1). Lineage (NCBI taxonomy): Eukaryota > Metazoa > Echinodermata > Ophiuroidea > Amphilepidida > Ophiodermatidae > Ophioderma > Ophioderma brevispina. The sequence continues at coordinate 8,833 of JAMKCH010049469.1, read as the reverse complement.
TGTTTATCCCCCTGGCTTGAAAAGCAGAGGGGATTTGCAAGGGTGCGCAACGTCTGTATTTATGTGTATGTATGTACTCCTCTCCATGTTCCAGTTGGGTTAGGTTTTGGTTTGGTTTTCTTTTTTGGTCTCCTTCAAAAAGTTTAATTCCGTCTTATAACAGACTTGGGGTTAAGGTGCCATAGGGGTTCCTTCAATGCGGATGATGTCAAAGGTCAGGACCAAGTCCAAAGTCATTGAGTCATGTTCCAGACTGCCACTTGCCAGGGGGATGTCTCCAAGTTTACTTGCAGTATTTTTTATACATCTCACGGCGACTTTACAGGCGAGGTTGTAGGGAAACTATTCCCCTCGGGAAATAGCATTGTTGTAATCAGAATCAACCATTAAATAATATGATTACATTCATGAATATTCATGATATGTAATAATATATTCTATGAATATAGAAAGCTCGAAAGCTGCAAACCACAAAATTCTAGTTTCTTACTCAGCTGAAGACAGTGACATATATATACAATTGCTTTTCTTGTTTTCTATAGACTTGCTTAAAGGTGCATTTCATCATTCTCGCACCTTCTGTTTATTTAGATATCTTTGAGAAAAGCTTAAAGGTGCTTGCTCCGATGTTTGTCCATCATGTTCTATACTTGATACGAGAGCCTGACACTTGTACACACTGACCCCATCAAGTACCGTGGGAAATAAACTTGCAGTTTTACACTAGACACGATAATGCATAGTGCAACGCCCTATTCACTACTGTGCTAATATTGATGGTTAACCATTAAAGCGGTAGTTTTTGATCTGTATCTTGAGAAAGAAATGGATTTGAATGTTGAAATTTCAGGACAACAATGAGAAAAATATGTCCTTTCATCTGATACCAAAATTGATACTACTTCCGGGTAAATCAGAGAATCCCAAAGAGGATCGGAACAAGCACCTTTAATCCCCAAATTTCAGTTTAATCCAATCTTGCATTTTGGTATTTTGAGAAAATGCTTGTATCACAGTATTTCATAGGCCACTGTGCTGTAATGTCTGTCTGTTTATGGACAAAAAAACACAAAATTGTGAATTTCTTGAAAAGACAGTCAAATTTGCAGGGGGGCAGGTTGCCACCCCAGAAAGCTTTGACTGGGAAAAAGTTTAAAAATCATGCTAAATTAGCCATTTTTTACCTGCTAACCGGGAAATTTTCACGTCCAACCAGGAAAATATGCTTCCTCTAACTGGGAAAGTCTGCCTCAAAAATGGGAAATTTCCCCCTCTGACAAGTGACCCCTGTTACACCCCTGCATATAAGTACTTTATGAAGAAGTAGTACTGAGGCTAACTTAAAAAAGCTTCATTTGTTATTACCAGTCGTATAACACACATAACATGGTACACTAACATTTCATCAAATCACTCTGGCCAGGCGGTTGTTTTCAATGGCTATTCACATTCTAAAAGCGTGTCCAGTCAAGGAGAAAATCCATACCTCAGCGTCTGTCCACTGTATTGAAGTCTACTTCAGCTTAACCCATTTATAACACATAAGTCATTGGTTTTTCTGATGGCTTGCCAAATGACTATACCCTGTTCAGTATAAGGTGGAACATGACCCCATGCTTTTGCCACTTATATTCTACACAATTTGTCAGAGGAAAAGCTCTAAGTTGTTACAAAATACACTATAGCTACTATAGTATAATTACCATAGGATTGCATTATGACCTATGCCATCTTTTGTGTTATTTCAATGTACTTTATCAAAGGTCATGTTTCATCTTATACTAAACACAGTATAGCAAGCCATCTCAAAAACCACTGACCCTAAGAGTAGGCTTGTTTGTACTCATTTGAATGCATTTTTCATACTGATTCTGAATACGATCATAAAAATGCAAAATGTTGACTTTTTTTTGAAAAATTGAAACATTTTGACCTCAGTCGTCTGCAGAGCTGAAAGAATACGCTTTTTGTGTGAAAATCACACATTGAAGGAATTACTCTTGGTTGGCTGTAATAATTGGACTATTTATAGTTCTTATATCAGAGGTGAGGAAGTACAATACCAAGGCTCTATACTGAAGATCAGGTGTTAGGTCATGTGATGCCATGAAACAAGAACAGTTTTTGAAAAGACATGTCTCACAACAAGTAGTAGTAGTAAATCCAAAGTTTTAAATCCAGTTTGTCCCTGTGAATGAGGGTGGCCGGATACACCTCACGCTCTCCCTTAGTGAGGGCATGTGTGGTCTGGTGGATTGAGCGCTCAACCCGCACTCTAAAGGTAGTGGGTTCGAGTCCCACTGCGGCCAACGTGTTGTGCCCTTGAGTAAGGCGCTTTACCTCAATTACTCCACTCCACCCAGGTGTATAAATGGGTACCAGTGTTATTCAATACTGGGAAAGTAACAGACTCGTTGTGCGGGAGGAGTGGCGAACCCCCCCCCCCACAGCAAAAACAATACGGAGGAGTCTGCCTAAACGCTAAGGAAAGAGAGATGGGCACTCCGCGCATGAGCTTGCTCGGCACGACAATTTACTTTACTATATCAGAGGTGAGGAAGTACAATACCAAGGCTCTATACTGAAGATCAGGTGTTAGGTCATGTGATGCCAGAGTGATATGAAACAAGAACAGTTTTTAAAAAGACATGTCTCACAACAAGTAGTAGTAGTAGTAGTAAATCCAAAGTTTTAAATCCGGTTTTGTCCCTGTGAATGATTCACCTCACACTCTCCCTGTCTGGATGGATGGCTACATATATAGAACAGTCTTTGTTCCATTCTACAGACTAAACTGATTAGTCAATCAACTTCAAATGTGCATGGTGATAGAACATGATAAGGTCATGTGTTGTATACTTACATGTTATGAATATTAATGATCTCATTTGGATATTTTCAAGAAAATTCATTAATCCACTCTACAGTCTAACCCAAATAGTCAATGGACTTCTTACATGGCATGGTGATAAAACATAATAAAGTGACGTGATTAAACCACAGTTGTGGGGGCCATCTTAACTATGAAGCATGGAATTCTTATTCAAAATTGCGGCGGCAAATGGCCAGTGTGTGGCAACACCGCCATGGAAAATCGTCTGGTAATTGACCCCATACTGGAGGCTTGGGCCAGTTGTGTAAGCTTTAATTTGGATATACTTTACGTTGCAGGGTAGTCAATATTCTCAGCTCAGACTATAAGGACATTGATGTTTCAAAATGGCTACGGCCATATTATTTCTGTAAATCCATCACTTGTTAAATAAATATAGCAATTAATTAAATGTTCAACATATAGTAATACTGGAAATGATTGATTCAAATATTTACAAGACCTTCCTTTAATTTAGTAATATCAACTCTAAGTTGATTGTGGTAAGATCGTGGAAAATTAAATGCTGGATGCTACCTCATTTATATTTCTAATGGGGAGGGTGATTTCATATCATAACAACGGTAACCTACAAGACATGTTTTAGTAAACAGACCGGTATATCGGGTGTCTCATTTGAAACCTTGTCTGAACATTTATTCCTAGAATAAGCTAAGCTGCTTTTATCCCTCCAACATCCATGGGTCATTTTTCGTATTACTTATATGATTCTCATAAAGTATATTTTCTTCGGTTTGTTTTTTCTCAAAACAGACATCCAGTGATATTTTGCAGAGCGCATGGCAACTAAAATAGAAATCCGGCTGAAACAGCAGGCTACCCAGAATCCCCTTGCTTATGATGCAATCTGCTGTCGCTCTTTGCACTCAACAAGTAAAGAATGTTTTGATACTAGTCGGGGACAGAATAAGGCCACTCACTTGCGAGTATTGTCAAGGTTGTCAATAGCCGCGGGTTCGTTTTTTAGGCCTAGTTTGAATGGGTAGTATGGGGCGGGGCATGTTGTGTTCGAAAACAAAATATGATTTAAAATGTCAAACATTTTTGTGAACAAACCTATTTGAGTGGGTTTCGACGCACGACACAATAATTCAGTAAGTAAACTTCTGTTCCAATAAACTTTAAATGTTCAAAGAATATTCTCACTGCCCACATTTGTTCTGCCCCGTCACCCCAAAATTATGTCAGACGGCCCAATTGGTGCCTTATTCCTCCTGACTATTAGGTTTTACATTACAGGGTGTTTCAAAATGGGGGTGGGGAAAGGAAAAACACTTCTTGAGGAAATGTCCTCATTGTCTCTTTAACACAAGGGAGTACTGTTTCTGTACATTGGGGTTATTACCTAAACATGTTGTAATATAGTTGGTTGAATTTATTCTAACCAGTTTGAATTTCAGTGAATTTCATTCATAGAGAATAGCTAAAATTCATTCAGCATACAACAAATGTTGAACTTCATTAAAAATAAAAGAAATTGAGAAAAAATGTTCTCGATGACCGGTTTTAATCCTAAAGGATTGTGATGAAACACCTTATTTAATTAATATGGCTTTTTGCAGGTTGAAGGCATGTTTTCACCTTACAAAAACAAAACACTTATGGGTTGTCTTGAACTTCATAAGATAGCGTATTATTGCTTCAAGTAGGAGAAGCAGTGCCCTCATCTAGAATATTACCGCCCTGACTACTTCCTTCCACATTGGTCACATATGGGCCTTAGTGATTTGTATGGCCAATGAACAAGATGCTTAAATGGTGGTAGGGCTGAAAAGACGGCGTAGAGCTTAAATATTTGTAAGCTCCATTTCACTGGTTATTGTGAAATTAATATATGATTTAATTAGCCCAATCCGAAATGCTGTATGAAAAAAATGCTCAGGCTGTTAAAAGGTGCAAACGGAAGATTTCAAATAACAGGTTTCCACAAAATGTGAAAATTCTTGATTTTTAGCACCTGGTTGTAATGCTTTTTTATCCAAATACCCACTTGTAGGGAATTAAGCTCAAGAACTGTTTTCATTTGGTACAAAATTGTGAACTTTCTATTTTCATATTAGGCTGATTTCTATGTGGTCCTGTTTTCTACTAAATATAAGCATATACAAAATCGCCTTTTTTTTCATTTTAATTATTTCTGTAACCCAATAAGAGGTAGGGAATCAATTGAGAATCTAATCTATATGAAATGTCATTACATATCATAGAAACTATGGATGACTTGAAATCTCTCGTTGCAACCTTTAAGCAACGTACCCACAAGATAGACCTGTGCCAAGTCAAATTGTGCAGAAAGAACTATTGTATGGAGCTCATCTTGGAAGTCTTCTTTAACCCTTTCAGTTTTCTTTTGATGAAAAGAAGCAAACATAGGAACACATTATATAATCCATTATCTTCCTCGAGGTCAGTGGAGGTGACGTCAACACGTTTTAGGCAGTTTGCTTTTTGCGTCTAATTTTTCGCACCGGGCTTTTATAGGATCGGCGCGTTAGTTGTGTGTGAGTACGTCAGCATCTTGAAATCATCAACGCTCGGACGATTTTAATGTTGAAAACTATGCCTTATCTGACGTCACTGAATCGGGGACGAAATAAAACAATATATAGCACTGTACAGTCTGTATGGGCTATAGCCAATTGGTCAGTGGCTTTTGAAACATGTCATTTGGGGAAGCCTGCTCAAAATCCACTGACCTAAAGCCAGACTTTTGCTCTGGCCTATTTGAATGCATTTTTGAACGCATTTTTTGTTGTTATTTGTCTTTGAACTGCCTTTGAAAATCTATACACCCTCTGTGCAAGACTCAGTGTGTTTTCCATGAGGGGAGTATGCATTCCAAAAGGTAACAGCCAATGAGTAACTATCTCTAAAATTATAACCTTCTGTAGAAAGGCTTTGGTTGGTCTCCATGAGTGGGGAGTATGCATACCTAATGTAACAGCCATTGGGACTTTACCTTTGAAATTCATTATACCCTTATGGGTGGCTGCTGTGGTTGTCTTCCCTGTGGAAAGCAGAATTGTAGTATGAGTACTTTTCGTGAGTACGAGTATGACGTACGAACGTACGTGACCGAGTTATTGAGTAGAGTGTATGAGTATTTGGTCATGAGTGCTGAGTATGAGTACAGCAAAATTTTAAAAATCACGAAGTACGATATGAGTTACGAGAGTACTTGTTTGTGCTGACATAAGAGTATGAGTACTTGTGCCTGAGTCGAGAGTACTTGTGCATGGGGAGTACGAGTATGAGTACCAGTACTTTTGCATGAGTACGAGTATGAGTATGAGTACTTTGCAAAATTGAAGCTTTCGTAATCTTGTTGATGATGAAGATGACAATGATTCAACGATGGCAATATAATGATTGATGATTTTTTTTTATTTTTTTTTGTACTCCCGCACCAAGAATTTTGAGAAGGATTTTCTTTAGACAAAAACACGTTCAGCGTTACATGGAATATGCTGGTTTTGGGCAGTTGGGCCCACCAAGGATCATGGATGAATTAACCTTGCAAAAAGGCACTGTCACCTTACTCACTAAAGCTTGCATACTGTGTAATACAGGTATACCCATACCCGGAGTTATAAATGTGTACTGTACCGATAGTTAGATAGTATTGTACCTTAACTCATGTATCCATACCATGCTGGGTGGTCACTGTCATAGTCACATAACCAATACCTATATATTCCATCCTTGTAGCTATGGTCTCATACCCTATACCCACAACATTATCTGCATTTTGGGCATTTTTCAAATTTAACCCCCAGTTATTAAGACCCCCCCTCCTTGAAATGGCAAAATGCTTCCGAATCTTTGCAGTCATAACAATTTGAATATTGGAGGTAATATGCAACATGCTATGGTTAGGCGACCCTGAATAGTAATTTGATATACAAGTTAGAAGGTTCGCATTCAGATTTTGAGGGGGAAAAATTGCAGTAGTTTCAAATTGTGAGAGACTTTTTGTGGACTCAATTCATTATTATATTTTATTATATTCATTTATTCTTTCAGCAATACATCAAGATGACAGAAAATTACATAGTACAAAAAAGGGCAGCAGATAAAGGTGATAATATGGCCAGAAATTCCTTTGCCCAGACCTTTTTCTTTTCAAATTTGAAACCTAATCCCCAAATATAGCCACAAGTATTTCTTGAAACACATCCTTTTTTTAAGCTTCATGTCCTTTGATATAGGGAATATGTATGGTTTAACATAAATCAGCAGGTTGTGGCGAATTTTATGTTTAAAAAACACGGCCGTCGAGCAACGGGGCACCTATTAACCCAATCTCCAACTCAGTCCACAGTAGGTTTTAAGCACACCTCATGGGGCAAAAGGGAAACAAACTGGAAATTAAAAATCGGGTTTGCTTATTTAATTGTCATGGAATGGAGGATTGGTATGTATACATGTAGATATCACCATGAAAATGTCATTATTTTGAAACATTTAGATTTATATCAAACAAAAACAATTTTAAATATTGGAGATTATTGAAACAAACATTATTTTTTTGTACACAAAACAAAATTGGGTGAAAATCACAATTTTGTTACTCAATTGGTATGATTTCTTGTTAATTCCCCTTTATATCAATAAATGCATGCCTCACTTATTTTTGTAGTGTGAGTACTTTTCCGGAGTACGAGTTATGAGTAGAGTATTGACACCTGAGTACGAGTACGAGTATGAGTATTTGATCTTGAGTATGGTATGGCTTACAGCAAAATTAAATCCCGAGTACACGAGTATGAGTATGAGTACTGTGATGAGTACGAGCTTATGAGTAAAATACCCATAGCCTAGAGTGACGGTACACAAATTCGTACTCGGGCTCAAAGTCTGATTGGAGATGGATAACAAATCGACACAGCCATGCCTTGACACTTACTAAAATGTAACAAAACTCTTAAATGTAACCGAGTTGAAAATTTCACCCCAAAAGAGTAAACTCTGGTAAAAAACCACTCCAAAATGAGGGTAAAGAAAAAAGAAGTGAATTTCCACTCAAAAAGATTAAAAATCACTCCAAAAAGAGTGGATTTTCTCATGTTTGAGGAGTTAAACGAAAAGGGCAACACTGTTTTGAGGAGTGAAACAAAGGACAACATGAAACAGGTGGAAATCCACTCTTTGGAGTGTTGTTCACTCTTTTTGAGTGGACACTCGGATTTTTAAAGTACCAAACCACAAATTTGGAGTGGTTAACAAGAGTATGGACCCTTTTGGGGAGTGTGAAATTTTCACTCGTTTACATTTTAGAGCGAAAAGTGGTGATATGAATTAAAAAAGTACATCAAGAGGTGTTTCAGACGGTGGCCCTTTACTTTCGAACAGGTAGCGTTACCAACGTAAAAAATCATTTACCTCATTAGCGCCTATTAACAACGACGGCCGTCCACACGGAACTTAACAACAATACCCTTCCAAAGTTACCACGCAGAGCGGCCTTCAATCAGTAATTGGTAAAATAGCGGGACGGAAAAGTAGCGTGACGACTCGCGCTGACCTGATGTAGTTAATTGCTTGAAACCCCGGGGGTAAAACTCAAACCCATGTAAACAATGCCATTAAAATGGGAACCCTCAAGCAGGAGTGTTTTTTTAAAAGCGATATTTTGGCTTCTTTTTTTCGTTATTATCTTCGACAGAGGATTTTGGCAGTTAACGCTGTTTATGCCCATGAAATTTCCCCCAACACCAATCACTGAGAAGCGATCCCAGCCCCAAACATGACATCATCAAAAAACAAAGGTCATGCATCAAGATCAACGAAATGTGGGTCTCGGTAAAGAGAAAGCCGTTACGTGCAGTTGGACGGTTATTTAAACGGCATATTTTTGATTCGCATTTGCTGTGATTAATTTACTATTGCTCATTAATACAAAAATGATATAAAGTTCTAATCTCGCACAATAACAATGAA
>JAMKCH010049468.1:0-10761 GCA_023653785.1 Ophioderma brevispina | reverse complement strand
CATATGTGTGTTGAGGTAGTTCCCAAGTTCCACTCCCCTCCAAGTCTCTTTGAAATTCAACTTATATACATAAACCAGAGGGTGTTTTGAACCAATCCCATAATGCATTACAATGTCCCTATACAGGATATACTGTACTAAATACATGTCAGAACTTTAAAAAGTGCAAGAAGTTTCAAGACCACAAAATATTTCATGATCAAAAATCCTTAAACTAGCACTTTGTGGACTAAAATGAGCGTGAAAGTCAATGTTTTTATGTGTTAAGAATAGGATTTTTGTGGGCTCACATGACCTTATTGAGGTGAAATTTCCCAAAACTGGTGCATTGTGGGATGGACGCAATAGATCCTCTGGACCTACACCTAGAATGACTGAAAGCAGGATCACGTTTTTTTGTTTCCATACAACCCGGATATGCATATGTGGGGTATATATGTACTCCTCCTTTTTTGCAGAAAAATGACATCCGGCATTAATGTCAGAACATGCTCTCCTTTCTCTTTACTCTCTGCTTGTTTTAGTCAATTATTACATCCGAATCATTTTGCAACTTATTGTTGACATCAAACGACATGTTTTCTTTTTGGTACTACCTTCATGCATTTAGTGTAACTAGCGGGAGGCCCGCGCTTCGCGCGGGCTCCCGCTAGCTGAGTAAACGAGAGCGATCAATGAAATGGGAGCAATCACTGAAACAGAAGCAATCACTGAAGGATCAAGGTCCCGTCTGTCCCGTATTTCGCATTTACAATGCAGTAAATTTTACACCCGCAACCCTAAATCTCAACGGTTTTATTTTTTTGCTTTGGCCGTGGATCCGAATGGATGGATTCCACCTTTACAGCTGAATTTCATAAGAGGCCAAGGTGACTTTGTCACCTGCACAACACATCCCTGTCCGTGGTTTCCCCTTTGAATTTTAGTGCACCACAGTTGCCGCATTGAAAATCATCCTACTACCAATATCTATAAGATTCTTAAAGTTCCTTGGATTGTAGTGTAATGCGAGGGGCTGCTGGTGGACATCATGAAGAGACGATCCAGCTGAGGAATCCCCTTCGGATGTTATCTATAAAATCAATTAAAAATATATATAATATTTCGTGCCGTCACCTTTGGTTCTAAAATATTTTTGCGGCCGAAAAAGAATCATTTTCTTGGATACAGAAGCGAACTAGAAAATGCACGGTTCTTTGTAGAACCCTAGCACTCTAGGCTAGGGACACTCAAAGGCATGTAAAAAAAAAAAAAAAAAAAAACAATGCAGTAAATTTTACACCCGCAACCCTAAATCTCAACGGTTTTATTTTTTGCTTTGGCCGTGGATCCGAATCGATGGATTCCACCTTTACAGCTGAATTTCATAAGAGGCCAAGGTGACTTTGTCACCTGCACAACACATCCCTGTCCGTGGTTTCCCTTTTGAATTTTAGTGCACCACAGTTGCCGCATTGAAAATCATCCTACTACCAATATCTATAAGATTCTTAAAGTTCCTTGGATTGTAGTGTAATGCGAGGGGCTGCTGGTGGACATCATGAAGAGACGATCCAGCTGAGGAATCCCCTTTGGTTCTAAAAAATTTTTGCGGCCGAAAAAGAATCATTTTCTTGGATACAGAAGCGAACTAGAAAATGCACGGTTCTTTGTAGAAACTAGCACCTAGGCTAGGGACACTCAAAGGCATGTTAACAAAGAACCTTCAGGGAAAAATTCACGAACCCCTTGAAGTGTTAGAATAGAAAAGAATTTTTTTTCACTGTCCGCCAGATGTAAAACTCAACTGATATTAAGGAAAGCTTTGAAAAAGCGTTCGTAAGGCATTGCGTCATCTTGATGGGCCTTACTGCAGCATACGAAACCGTGTGGCACCAGGGCTGACACTCAAGCTTCTCTGGACCACCCCGGATCGGCACCTTGTAATTCATATGCAACATGCTGCAACCGTAGCTTTATCTCAAGGAACAGTGCTGGGCAGAATGTCGTCTGAGGAACGGCGTACAAAAGGAATCTGTACTGCATGGATCCCCTGCTGTTCAAATGGTATATCAGCGATTTACCTCAAACATCTAGCCATATGGCTACGCCGACGATCTTGCCCCTCTCCACTGGCGACAGCAGCTGCACAGAAGTAGAAAGTACAATTACTGAAGACATGGCCCTACTTGCAAGCATTATCTCAAGACCTGGAGATGTAAGCGGAGTGAAGCCAAGACCACCCGCTATGCATTCCACCTCAACCCCCAAGAGGCTCATCGCCAGTTTGTCAATCAACCTCAATGGAGGCGCCTCTGTCATACAATCCTAAACCCACCTATCTGGGAGTGAGGCTTGACCGGCAGCTTAATTACCGGCGGGCATCTCGAGTCTGGATGCGCCAAGGTATCTTCGAGGAATAACCTCCGGTGGGTCGGGCTTGCTGGATCCTCATGGGGTGCCAGCCCCAACACTTTATACGCACCAGGGCTTGGCTCTGGTCTACAGCGATGCTGAATATGGTCCCCCAGCATGGTGCAACAGATCTCACACAAAGAGCTGGACACAGTACCAAACGAGGACCTTGAGAACCCATTACTGGTTGCCTCCACGTCCTACTCCATATGAGTTTCTACCAGTTCTTTCAAGGGCATTTTGCACTTGCAGTGCTTCGAGGAGAAAACCACACACACAAATTACTGAATAATTAAAGGCCTGCTGCGACAAAACAAGCACATGCTGAATAACACTGTCAAAGAACTCACACGAGCTCGGCAGACAGAGGCTGTGCTATCGTCGACTTTCGTCGACACGCTGCTGAACTCTCCGCCTCCCTCAAACATTCTTACGGACATGGAATACGGCCTGGCTAGACTTCCAGACCAGATCAACTATATTACACCTATGCAGAACTACCACTGGTAGCAATATCTTCCACGCAAGGAATTGTCACCTTAACCGGATTCGCACAGGAGTCGGTTTTCGCTTCAACAACAACATGCACCGATGGGGGCTGCGGCCATCGCCAGCCTGCCAGTGTGGCTCTCCATCACAGACGCGGATCACATATCAATGATGGCCCTAAAACATTTCGTCCACCGGTGGACATAGACTTCTCAAACCCAACCAATTCAACAGTGAGATGGCTCCACGTTTACAAATTGTATTTAGCTGCTGTTCATACGCAAGAAGAAGAAGATGCTTCTACGAACGCCATGGCCGATTTGAATTTTTTTCACCCAAATGCGCAATGATATGCAGGAAATTTTCATAAGATCTTATGGCAAAATATTTAGCGTTAACGACATGCGCGCAAAAACCAAATCTTGGGTTCCACATGGACCCCCTACACACAAAGCGAGTTTCCACACAAATTATTATAAAATTTTTTTTTTTAAAATTACGTAAAAATGCATGTTGTTTTACGTTCCAACTAAAAACCGTCTGTGAAATTAGGTGCTGTTGGCTGATAGGCAAGCAGTGACATGCTAAATCGGAAAATCGAAAAAAAATCTTAAAAAACATCAGATTTTTGTGTCTATAACAAGGTATAGGTATCCTAACGTGCCCTACAAATAATAAGACAGAGCAACTAAGAGTGGGTCATTAACAAAAAACTGGGCATCAACGTGTGACATTTGATGGATTTTTTTTCAGATTTGTAATCAAAGAGTGATCTATTTGATTACACAAATTCATAAATTTCATTCTGGGTTTGAAGAAATTTGGAGAGAGCTTCTAAATAATTAGACATTGTTTTGTCTGGAAAAATTGACAATTCATATCACGATGATTGTTTGTAACCGGGGACACCATTTGGGGACACACCCCTATTAGAGGGTCCTAATCTTTAAACAATATAGCACTTGTTTGATATAAATTCAAGCTAATTAAGTCTATGCTCCAATTAAAATCTGCAGGGCATAATATTCATAGAGGAACAGTGGTATCAAAATCAAAATGTTGTAACATAGGGAAAACGTGTCACGATTGAAACAAATGTAACACCGGGGAAACATGTGACATCGTGACAAGCAGCTGAATACCTTATACTTTTAACATTTAAAGCCAACTTTAAAAAGTTTGGAGAACTATTTTGACCAAAATATTCAGTTATTTAGTCAAATTAAGCTACCATTATAGTAAAACTTTAGTAGCAAAGAGGTTAACGATTTAACAGGGGACACCGAGGCCCAACTTCGTGAAATGACCCAAAACAAAATCGGATGTTGTGGTCATTACTGAACCGTACGGACCTAAACACGTAATTGAATGGAATTGAACACTGTCGTTTTTTCGGTTTCGGTCCATTTAGTGTCAAACGAATTATGAGAATCCTACAGATATATCCTTCACTTGTAAGCTATCCTACAAATTTCAACGATTTTGAACTCATTGGAGGGATCACTTGATAGTGTCTTTAAAGTTAAAAGTCATGTTTGGCCGATTTTTGCCAAACAAAGATGCATCGTTTGTATAGAGTAACATGGTCTTCAGCAGTAATTGAGGTAAAAACATTTAACACCAGTGACCAATATTGTCCAACAATAGAATGTGGGAGAATAAATTATTGCAGGATTATAAAATTAATATCCCGGAGATTACAAAAGAAATGCAGGTTTGAAAAATTTTCAAATTAAGTTCCCAAATAGGAAAGTAAAGATTTAGATCAAGATAGCTGGTTAGACCACAGTTTATACCTTTGGATCAGCAAGATTCATGGTTTTAACCTAAATGGAAGCCAAAGTGAAACAGAAAGGTTTTGTATTCAGCTAGAAAAAAACAGCAATAATTGAAAATTTTTAGTTTTCCTTCCATTTATTTGACAGAAAACTTGAGCTTAGTTCTTCTCGTAGTTCATGGCGCTGATTCACTGTATTTGAGGCAATATAATACCTTTAGAGATTGTAAAACAAAATCTCCGATCTGGTTTTCATTAGTTCAGAACTGAGACATGAGATGGATGGAGGGATTTTCAATACACATGAATCTTTATGATTGAAACAATGTAGTGAATTTGTTGGAAGATTATACTAATAATTATGTTACAAAATAGACCGTTTATGCACAAATTGATATGTTTTGTCAAGAGAAATCGATTACCAACTGAAATTGCCATGTGTGAATTTGAGGTGTGAATTGTCGTGCTTGAGTGACGGTATGGTCTGTGGTCAGTCTATCATCGACGTTTATCACGGCCGGGTCTTGCCGCATTGTATGGCTAAACAGTGGGCCAAACAGAATTTGGAGGTCTCTCCGCAAAATTAACATATTTTCTGAACCTTAAGTCCGAAAGACACCAGATAAAAACTTCTGATAGCCTTTTTATCCCTGCAAACAACTAAGCAAACAACAAGGCAGAAATAACTTTTAACCCCTTTCAAAAAAAAAATCTATTCCTGAATGTAGGGTTTTATTGCTCACACTGTATGTGTTATAACGTATAACGTAATACATAATTGGGCCAGGGTCCGAAGGGTTAAGCCTAAGTGTAAATCTCTTTTCCATTGTGGCAATGGTAAATTTCAACCCTCATTTTCAAAATTGGTAATTTCTGATATTGAACTCTCCCATGATTCCAACCATATCTTGTTGCCTCTTGTTACAAAGGTAGGGAAACCATCTTAAGTCTTCTCTGAACCATAGAGGTATTAAATACATCCTACCTACCTATTATATTACCCTATGCTGAAACGTACAGTATCCTTAAACAAAGCCTCGAAAACAGTAAAAGCTAACACTAGTGACCAAATGATTTCAAATTTGGCATTATGTAAGATAATTTTCTACCTCGTTTAGATACGATCTCACCTCAAGTGGTTCATCTTCCCAAGCTGGATGCTCTCTGTAAATTCTCTAATTATAAATGGTGCACCCGGGGCTGCACATTCCTCGGCCTGGCACTTAAGCTGGCCCCCCCCCCCCCCCTTAAACTCGGTCTGGTTCTCTTGAAGTCCGTAATAGCAGTGAAATTTGAACTACTTAGTTCTCAGGTAACAGGCGTGGTATTTATTAATCTTTCCCTGGAGATTGCCCGCGCACACAAGTGTTGAAAAAACTCACATGTGACCTTGGTCCGGATTCGAACCGGCGACCTCTGTATTACCAGTGACGGCGCTCTAACCAACTCAGCCACAAGACTGGGTTGTAAGAAGAGGCGATAGATATCATCTATAGGTGTTAAGTTCGAAAGTTTCCATCCCCGCTTTCCTAGCGGATAGCATCAGAACGTAGATTTTACATAGAAATTTATATTTTTTTTGAATTTGAACTAGTAGTTCTCCAGTGAGACAAGGATGGTTCATTTCATATCTTCCCCCGGTTCGAATCCGGACAAGGGCCTATGGGTTTTTTCAACACTTGTGGGGCTGCTGGCCATCTCCAGGGAAAAAGTAATAAATCCCATCCTTGTATACCTGGAGAACTAAGTAGTTCACATTCCAAAGACAAATATAAATTGTATATGTAAAAAAGATACCGTTCTGATGCTATCCGCTATAGGAAAGCGTGGAACCTTCGAACTTAACAACCATAGTGATATCTATCGCTCTTCTACAAACCCAGTCTTGTGGCTCAAGTGGTTAGAGCGCCGTCACATGTAATACGGAGGTCGCCGGGTCGAAGCCGGCCAAGTGGCAGAGGGTTTTTTTTTCAAACACTTGCGTGCGTGGCCATCTCCAGGAAAAGATTATCAAATTCCCATCCGTATAGAATTTCCCACTTTACAAAGACTGTCAATCGTGCTGCGTTTGTTCAACTTAAAGGAGCGAGTCAAGATGCGTGGTACTAAGATTGGTAGACGAAGACTCTTTTTATCGTAAATTTTCCAAGTTTACACCCCCAAAAACAGGGGTCCCCGGGGGACGAAAACCTTTGGGCACATTTTTTCAAAAAATCTGCCGGTACCATAGTGTTCAGCGAAAAAACGTAGGCTAAACTTTAGAATACCCAAACCATTTGGCCGCGCCGCGAAGCTTCACCTTTGTTAAAAGGCGAGATGCTGCGGGGCGCCCCGCGAAGCTTCACCTGTTGTGATCAGATATTTACTTTATTTTTGTGATTTGTGACACATTAAGGTCATAATGCAAACATAATGTCAGCTGAATAGTTTTTTTATTTGTTACGATCTGCATTTTTTTCAATTTGCAAGTGCAAACAATCATACTTGCACTTGATTAAGTAGTCTTATTATTATTATTGTTTTCAACGAGAGGAGTAATCCCGGAGTCAACTATATCGATGCAGCTGTGGCAGAGGCGGCGGCGGCGCAATGCACTACCGTTCCCACCATTGCTAACATCCCATTTCCCATCATGCACTATGTCCGATATTCATTGTTTTTGGGGCATTTTGTGACACATTAAGGTCATAATTAAAAGAATTTCAGATGAAATGTTTTATTTGTACGAGTCTGCATTATTTTTCAATTGCAAGTGAAAACATCATTACTTTGCGCTTTTTAAGTCTAATATTATTATTGTTTTCAACGAGAGTGGCGTCATCCCGGAGGTCACCTATATCGAGTGCAGCCGTGGCAGCGGCGGCGGCGCGCGCAATGCTATACCGTTCCCACCATTTGATAGCATTCCCATTTACCATCATGACACTATGGATCGGCCATTTCCGTCAATGTACATGTAATGGGCATTTTCCATCATGCACTTTTCAAAGAAAGTGACGTTCATCCCTGAGCACCTCTATCGATGCAGCGTGGCAGCGGCGGCGGCGCGATGTCTACCGTTCCAATTATGCACTTATGTAACATTGACAGTATCTCATTTTTCATATGCCCATAATGGGCATTTGCGCGATCATTGATAGTATTCCCATCATGCACTAATGTAATCTGCATTTACGCTTTCCCATATACACTTTTAAAGGAAAATGGAACGTCATCTCGGATCCTATCATCGATGCCAGCCGTGGCAGCGGGCCGGCGAAGGGCGACGATCGCTTATACCGTCCCATTCATGCAAGCTAATGCAATAGTGGTAAAAAGTTTGGTATCAGAATAAAGCTACTATTTGACCTGTGCATCCTTAGGGCTTTTAAGGGGATGTTTGGTTTGGATGTTATGAGCGAAAAATATGCCCCATTTGTGTGGGTCAACCAATATTAATTTTACAGAAACGAGGAAGAGTACTCTTTGGATTACAAAATCACGTTTTTAGCTCTCACTTAGAAACGGATTGAAATATCGGCGCTAAAAACATTTACAGATGGCGTTTTGGTATGAGGCCATTCTATCAAGCTGGAAAATTAAAGGGGGATGGCTCCGATTTACGGATATGAAGTGTTCAATCAGGGTAGATTGGCATTCACCAAAAACCCATTTTAAAGTTTCGCGACGATATTTCAATCCGTTTGATGAGAGGCTAAAACGTGATTTTAAAGCCCATTAGAGTACTGTGTAAAATAATATTGTCGACCAAAGTGGGAGCACATTTGCGCTCATACTTTCAAACCCAAACTCCTTCGGTTCTAAATTGCACAGGGTAAATGAGAAAAATAGTAGTCTTCTTCTGATACTAAAATATTGGGACCACTTCCGGCAAAATCTGGGGCTTCTGGGGCGGGTATTACGATCGGGCAAGGACCTTAATAGATTAATGGGTCATACTCCTTTAAGTATAATTTTCAAGGAAAATGACGTCATCCCGGAGTCCACCCTATATCGACTGCGCCGTGGCAGCGCGGAGGAGGCCGCGATGCTTTAACGTCCCATTATTGCACTTTATTGCTAAACCATGAGAGTAATCCCATTTCCAACCAATCCATTATTTGGAAACATGTGTTTAAATAATTAATAGTAACATTGGCCCGTATTCTCAAACGATGTTTAACGCTAATCACTGGTTAAATTGCAATTTAAACGCCCGCTAAAATAAACGCAATTCTCAAAGCATGGTTAACTTTAAACGCTGTTTAAATTTTAGCCGAACATCGTTAAACACGCCTAAAACGTTGTTAAACTTAGACTTGGTCCGGGGGTAGTTTAAGGCGTGTTTAACTTAACGTTTTCATCAAATGCCTGATATTTTCAGCTCTATGTGATACTCGTGGTTAGACCAGTCACCTCCTTTATTTCTCTTATCTTTCTTTTCCGAGTCCTCAGTTCATTTCTTCTCGTCCATTTTTCCTTTGCTTCTATTTTCATGCTCGTGTTTATATGTTATAGTATCGAATGATAGCAAGTGCGGCACAACGACATAAAACAGTTTTAAATAGGCCCGGGCTTTTGTCTCCATCATTCAACAAATTCTTAAGCTCCTTGCGTAACGCGAAATTCTTGAAATTTACCCGTGGGCTTCATGCGTTGCATTAACTACGGAAGGCATTGTCTGGCATATAAATATTGTTCACGCACACGTAATGATATAGGCGTAGATAAGTCACAGTTCGGTGGATGATATTTACGGCGTTGGAATACAGTGGTTAGCTAAACGACTTGTTAAAATATTTAACCTGCGGTTTTTAAACAGTGCGTTTAGCTAACTACAGTTTAGGCCTAACCACCGTTTATTTTAAACATCGTTTGAGAATACGGCCCATTATTTTCTCAACAAACAAGGGTGAAGATTAGTCGTTCTTTAAAGGATTTTCTATGTAAACAAACATTAAAATTCCACACAACACCATGCTCTTTAATCTTTTTAATAATTTCTAACACGTACTCTATCATACAAACAACTAGGTTTAAGATGAGACGTTCACTGTTAGAACACTGTTTAAAATGTTGCTGTTTAAAAAGAGGGTTGTTTAAAGTGGTGTTGTTTAAGTTTTAAACAACATTGTTTAGTTTGTTGTTATAACATGTTGTCTTAAACAAGGTTGTATAAGTTTTAAACATGTTTTTAAACAACTCGCAATCTTTAACCAACTGCTGTTTACCCTGGTCATCGCTCAACCTTGTTTAAAAGTCAAATTAAACAACTTGTTTAAAAAATGTAAACAACTGATCCTTAAACTTTTAAACAAGTTGTTTAATTTTTAAACAAGTTGTTTAATTTTTAAATAAGTTGCTTAATTTTTAAACAAGGTTGAGCGATGACCAGGGTAAACAGTGTTGGTTTAAAAGTTAAAACAACTTGATTAATTTTGTTCTAACAGTGTTCTTTAAAGGGGGATGGCCTAATTTAAGTATTTATCCTTCTTAACGCAATGAACGAACACAGACTCTATCATTAACATGTCAACAAACGAGGGTGAAGATGAGTCGTTCTTTAAAGGGGAAGGTCCGATTTAAGTATACTTCTTATCACAATTGATGACGAACATAAACTCTTATAATTTAACATGTTTCTCTTTTTAATCATTTCTAACACATACTCTATCATTAACATGTCAACAAACAAGGGTGAAGATTAGTCGTTCTTTAAAGGGGAAGATCAGATTTAAGTTTATATAACTTCTTAACGCAATTGATGACGGACACAAACTCTTATCATTTAAGATGTTTTCTAAATAACTTATATTCTCAAATGGAGTACATTTTCGCTCAAAACTTCCAAATCAAACAACCATTGACAGTATCCCATTTCTGACCATCAATATTTTTAACATGTTTTAAAATAACTACTAGTAACATATTTCTCAACAAACAAGGGTGAAGATGAGTCGTTCTTTAAATGATTTCAACGTAAACAAACATTAAAACTCCACACAAGACCACGTTCTTTGATCTTTTTAACACATACTCTATTATTTAACATGTCAACAAACAACTAGGGTGAAGATGAGTCGTTCTTTAAAGGGGGTGGCACAAACAACTTGGGTGAAGAT
>JAMKCH010049467.1:0-10772 GCA_023653785.1 Ophioderma brevispina | reverse complement strand
GGTCCTGCCTCACAAGTTACCTCTTTTCAAGATGTGGCAAAGGTCATCTAGAGGTCCATGGCCAAAATGGTCAGATTAATCAAATTGCTTGGGGTGTATGCACATATGTCGATCTTTCACACACTGGAAAACAATGGTCCTTGGGCCGTGTGCACATGTTGGTGCCCCCATGTGACCTTTGTCCCCTGCACAAACCGCGACATCAGACTAAGCGTGCCTGCGTGCGCTGTATTTTAAACAATTATTTCATCTATTTGTTACATGATATTGTAGCAGCAATTCTTTTTCATTTTCTCGCATGCGAATCCATTTCGTAATTTGAGTTCTCTCCTCTATGCTGTCCTCTGTCCAACAATGAAATAGACTACATACCGACACTGCATTTGATGGGGCTGGAGTCTTTACAGACCATTGTAAGTCATTTGGAGTATTACAATTTTTATTGGGCCAGAGCACACAATTTTTTTGGCTATCTATCATCGTTTTTTGATAATGTAGGTATAGTTCCTAAATAAATGGTGGCAATGACACATGGTAACGGTAAAATGTCATTGTAGCATAATAATTTGGTCCCCCCTTATGCATGCTAATTGAGTGGTTGTCATTATGACATACAATTTGTCAATTGTTCATGCCCCACTCCCTGTTATGTTGTAGAAGTATACATCAACATTCCTGCACTTGGTTTGTTTCTTATTATTAAGGGATCTTCAGTCTAACAAAAATAGGACGTACTGGCTACAGTTTAGGACTGCCCTCTCAACTGGCAATCTGATCTTGTAAACCGAATTTCAATACATAGAGAAATGAGGGCCTTTCGCATTTGACTTCATTGTCCAGTCTGCGATTGTCCAAAATACATGAGTTGATCTTCTTTGCCTCTTTGTGGGTGACTTCCACAACTTGACTGTTACCTATCTGTTAAAGTATGGGGTACAATATCCATAGAGTTGTTTTGAACCAATCCCATAATGCATTGCAATTACCTATACTGTACGGGTACAAAACACTGTTGGAGTTTTAGGGAAAAAGTGTTCAGCAGATAGAGGACCACAGAACATTTCATGATCGTGCTAAAATTTCCCTAGGTAACTAATCTTTGTGGGAATAAACTGAGTGTAAAAGGTCGGTTTTTATGTTTTTAAGAACGGGATTTTTGGGAAATCATTGGACCCTATTGAGGTTAATCCCCAAAACTGGTGCATGTGGGATTGACTCAATTACACCCGCTGAGTAAAAAAATGAAGCAGAATGAAAATACTTACGGTGTTAGTATAAGAGTGAACATGACCTTTGAGAAAAGTACATTTGAGCTAACAAGAAGATGGCATGGGTTCATAATGCAATTCTAGGGTAAATATACTATAGTAGCTATAATGTATTTTGTATAACAACGTAGAGCTTTTCTCTGACAAATTGTGTAGAATATAAAGCGGCAAAAAGAGTGGGTGGACTGTTTACCTTACATGGACAGGGATAGAGTACTAGAGCGTATTCTTACATTAACAGTGTGGACCAATCAAAACTGTATCTCTTTAAGAATTTCAAGAGAGTGGCAACCAAATTTTGACAAGTGATATAACAAAGGTATGCAGGAAGCGATCATTCTGTAAAAATCATAATAAAAATCCTTGGTGAGCATCTTGATGAATAGGCCTTGAAAGATTTGCATGTTGTATATGCTGTATATCACCCAATCTCATAAAGATATGTTTAAAAATTAAGAAAAATCATGCTTGCTGGCAATAAAATTTTGCTTAATAGTGCCAAGAATGTAGCCAGAGAAACAAGTATTCAAATCAGGTGTCAAAATTGTGAAATGAGAACTTCCCTCGGTGCTAGTCGTCCCAGATAGTGCCTCCTTTTCGTTAGTTTAGAGGACATATTTAATCGTTAATTTTGTGATTCTTTGCCCTCATCGTGTCCACAAATGCCAACGGTCATTTATTGCCATTAACCCGATTCCATACCTGATAATCTCTGTACTTCTCGGAACACGCCAAAACTCTAATTACGCACATCGAAAAATTCGATATTAAAATCCTCATAATAAGTCTTTCATTCTCCACGATTCGGACTTCCATTTTGTCACGGAAAGTCACCAAAACTCCCTCTCCCCAATCTAGGTCCAAATTCAGTGCAAAACCGTATTTTTCCTAAACACCAATTTAGAATACGTTTGTTGGGTAGGAGCCATTTTGTGGTGAGGCTACGCGTGTTCGCAATTCTTTACATTCGTTTCAGGTATTTCATAAAATCACACTACTGCGTGCTAGCTCATCAGTCATCGAGATTATGTCCAGTTAAAGTATAAATTTTAAAGCTCTTCAAAAAATTACCTTTGTCGTCAAATGTCATAGACTTCGAGTGATATTTCAAAACCAAGTATTAAATCATGTATTAAAAGTATGATTTGATTAACACAAGGCTTTTGTCAAGGACTGGGACCAAAGTTTCGCAATCTGCAGATTACCCTATGACGGTTTTGTTTAAAGTATCAGATTTCCAGTGGTAAAACCACGCCCACGCCACTGCCACGCACGAGGCCCAGAGCACTGTCACGCCTAGAAACTTTTAAGAACAATTTCATAACTTCGTAAGATCACTTAGGGTCTAACTCAAAACGACAAGACGTGCTGTGAAGACTTGATCTCAAGTTGCCAAGAATATTTGAAGCTTTTTGAGTTTGAATTCAGTCACTGATACAACGGTGAGGTACAACTGGAAGGCGGTACCTTAGGCGTAGGGGAGAGGGATGGGAGTGACAAGGCAGAGTGTACCACCGTGATCTTTGTAGCAGGACACCCTCCTTTATTGGAGGGCAACCCTTGTGAGGTCCTGTCCGTGAAAAGCTCGGCGCTTGGAGGCTTTTAACACCCCCTTTTTGTAGCGCTTATCATTTATGTGTGGACCCCCATGAGCTGCGGAGAGGATCAACAAGATGAGGTGAGTACCACGCTTCGGAGGCATAACATCCCCCTTGTAGCGTTTCAGTTCTTTGGCCAAGTTCTCCCCAATAGCCCCTCATTGGAACCCAAATGGATTTCTGATAAGCAGGCACAAAAATCTTGTAAATATCTTTGATCTTTTATACCCTTTATATTACAAATTCATTTTATAATTCGATTGTTTAAGTCAGGTTGTATATTGTTTGACACCTTTACGGAATGTTTGGCGAGCAACTCTCGCACCGTGTATAGCTCGACCTCCAGTAGCATCAAGTGTTCTTTGTGTATAAGAAGAGTATATTGTGCTCGCAACGTATATGTTTCAGGATAAATTATGAATATATATTCTTTAAAAAATAGCTTGCAAGACAAGCCAAGGGTCTAGGATATTGTATTAGGATTAAATCACGGTCTTTATGAACTTACGAAGTGGAGATCGTGAGGAAAAGCGTCAGAGCGAGAATAGTGCGGCACTGCGATCGCGTATTGTTTTTATCTGTCCGGCGCACACTTACGTGCACGCTCACGTGATCCAAAACAGCTGATTAACAGCTGATTAAGGGAAAACACGGCAGTTACCTACCAAAAAACAAAGTATTACTTACCGCTGTCATGAAACCTTCAGCGATTTCGGAATTATCTTTAGGGAAGTTTTTTATCGAAATCTTTTGTTAGAGTATACTTTAAGTTCCGGGCTAGGTGAAAGCCTAGTGGCATCTTAGAATTTAAAAACAAGTTCCCATTTCAGAAAATTTTCAGAACTATTAATGTTTTTTATATAATCTGAACTTATGATATTTATAATAATTAAATCGGAATGCTGGCCCGGGTGAGAGATGGGCTTGGCCATTTCTTGTTGTTGCAGATCAGTCTGTGTACAACTGAAGAATACAGATGTTTACTTACACCTGCAAATAAAACAAGCAGCAGTAGTTTTAAGAGCTCACGACAAACCATAAAAACATTTGCATCTGTGGGCCAATATTTCTGACTGTAATCAATGAGATTAGTTAATAAGAGGGTTGGGGTTAATAAGAAACAAGAGTGATCTTTAGCATCGTCGTTCGAGGTGAATCAGTTGACGTCGCATCTTTAGAACATTTTGCTACCATTAGTCCATCACAGTCGTCAGCCATCTCCTACCAGAGGCCACGGTTTGATCCTTGTTTTTGAGGTCAAGCTATCTATATTATGATAAGTAATAAAAGCATGGTTGATTCTTACAAAGTTACATGCTCGCTTACCAAAGGTTTTAAACTGGCTTTTTTCTCTTATTATTAATCCGCTCAGGCTTACGTATCTCGCTACAAATTGTGTCGTCGTGACATTGGGTTTTATTCTGGTTTTGTCATATAAAAGAGACTTTCAAACGCTGTGTATTAGATGAGATTTGGGTGGGTTCACCATTGAACTGTTCAAGCTTGCTCATCAGTAGTAATTCCAATAATTCAGGGCAAATTAACTATAGAGGAAAGTAAAGTAGAGCATGTGAGTGACAAGAAGGTCACAAGTGCAATAGCTGCCAGTGGTAGTCGTGTGCTGTCATGTATGAGGATAACTCAATTTATCTTTCCTTGCGTCAGTGCTCGAAATTGTTTTTTAGGCAACTGTTGAAGAACAAACTTGTCAAACCAAATTCCATGTCATGCTGACTGTGTACATATGGCGAATGATTAACTCTACTGGTCAAAAAGAGTCCAAGGACCAAGACTTACCGAGGGTTGTAGTCAATTTGACCCTCCATGACCCCTGGTGACCTATGAACCTGTTGAGTGTGTTTGACATTGCCAGGGGAAATCTCACAAATTTTAACTTGCAGTATTTTTTGTTACGGTTATCACAAATCTTTGAAATGCTATGTGATTGGTTGAGTGAAGTGTAATTTTTGAAGTAGTTAGATGATCACAGCAAGAGTATATCGGTTTTTTAAAAAGGGAAATTTACAGTAACTAACCGCCTGAACATCGGTCTTCCCAATGCTTTCACGTATAGTGACGTCAGTTCAAAAATTGTAAGTATATTATTATCAAAACTTAGGGGGTTGATTTTTCATGGGTATGTTTTGTTGTTCATTTAGGAATGTTGTAATTTTAGCATATTCGAAGAGTTGCCAGTATAATATAATAATAATAGTAATATAATTATAATAAGATATGGCTTTGTAAAAGTGCCATTCATAAAAGATCACAGTACTCGTTAGCCTAGTATTGTTACGATGCTGTCAGGAAATAATCACATATTTTGATGTTCAATGCTGGCAGCAGGCCTAAGCGCACAATCTTTCAGCACTAAGATTTTAATATACCATAACAGCTACCCCAAATTATTGCTGGATCGATGAGGGGCAAGTGGATAAAGTGCTTTCCAAGTTGAACAATACATTGGGGCCACAAAGGGGCTTGGAACCCAAAACCTTTGGATTATGAGTCGAGCGCAGTTATGTCCGCTGATACCACATAAATTATTGCACATCGAAATCATATGAATAAGCCCCATTGTAAGTACAGTCCATTGCTGCTCGCTGGCAGCTCCAGAGTGAATCAAACAAAGAACTCTAAGCCACAGCCAGGCGTTCTTGAACTGACCAAGTGCGACATCCAACGGTTTTTTTTCGTTTTAAGGTGTCGCCTGCCTTTTGTGTCACATACCTTAAAAGGCTGGAAGACCACAAAGGGACACTTTGTCCACTGTGTGGTTTGTAGTCTGTTGATGTGTTGTCTGTTGTGAAAACATGGATTAAAAATTGCCTGTAATATCCGCATTGCCTTCGATGGGATTTAAACCAAACTAGTGCAATGGGTGCAACATGAGATCCTTCATTTGCTGATGAGTTTAAAGGTCCCATCCATGTCAAGGTCATGTGAGGTCAGTTGGAAGATGCGAATGAAAGTTGACCCTCCATTTGAAAGTTGAAGTTACACATTGGAACCAAACACATATGTAATAATGGATATTCTGCACCCATCATTTGTTGTAGTGGTTTAAATATCACATATCCAGGTCAAGGTGATATGGGATATCATATCAAACAAACCACGACGGCCAGGGACACTAGTGTGTCTGAGGACCGCGATGTTTTTTTCCAGCCTCACACACAGTACTAAATTTAAACTTTGGTCCACAAATCAATCAATACAGTTCTACAAAAATTATGTAATTTTCCCTTAGAAAATAAGGTCTGACTTTGAAACTTTTTTGTTCTCAGTAGGGAAATTCGCAATCAAAATGTTTAAAGACACTTATAATTGCGTCACCCGAAAGAGACAAAATATCACTGAAACTTTCAACCGACTAGCTTAAAAGTAAAGATAAGTCTCTAGCATTCTCAATAAGTTAATTTTTTGGCAACTGAAATATTCAGAAGAGGAAGAAAACAGCATTGTGTGCTAGATATGATCGCCATTCAGTTACTTGTTGTAGAAAAGGTGTCCGAACGGACGTAAATGACTAAAAGATCCATTTGTTTCCCTTATTCGTTGATTTCATCTTATCACTTGCAGTGTGTGTTCGGATACCCATTCTCGTTACAGACAAGGCAAAAACCTGATTTTTGATGATTTTTTTCGATTTTCCTGATATACAACTCACTGATAGGGTCTTTTAATGTTTTTTTGAGCTTTAAAGACCTTTCGTGGCACTTTGAAGTACCAAGAAATGAATCTTGTACCAGAAAGGGTCTTGTAAACCTGCAATTGTTAGTTAAAACTAACAATTTCAGGTTTCCATACCTCTTTATGTCACATAAAAGTTTTTTGGGTTCACATATCAAAGATTCTCTAAAGGAAGTATAGGAACACTCCCCTATCTTTGTGTAATGGAAGTGGACTTTGATGGGGGAAGGACGGCCCTAGTGTCTTGTAGTGAAAACGCGACAACATCGCATATTTCACGCGAATTCAAAATAACCTGCGGGGTTGCTTTCACTAATTTACAGAATTATTACAAATTTAATTTTGTCAAATTCCAGAGACAAGGAAAGACAGAATGTTATTATGTTGTGATTTCCTTAGCAAATTCTAGGGACCTTAAAAATCGATGACCTCATCCTTTGTCCCCGACTTCCACCAAAACGTGCTTATGTTTAACCCGCAGCGAGTTTCAAAACCGCGGTCGGCTGGCCCTGGTCTGCTTGCTACGTTTAGAAAGCAACCAGCTAGCTCTGGTAGGTAATTTGCTGACAGATCATTATCATCATTTGCCCGGACAATAGGGGGCATGTCTATCTTCCTTAGATAATCTTTAGGTTCAATTGAGAGTGTGTTCATCAGCTTCTTTAAATCTTTAACTAATAACTTGCACTGTGTTTCTGCCTTGCCATGTTTAGATCATTGACAGCCATGAGATTCCACCATTGATCTGGAGCCTTTGATACTGTGCAGGCTATTCGTAAGTGTATAAATTGAATATTTTAAAAACATTTGAGATAGTTTGCACAATTCATTGGTTTTCGTCATGTAAATATGCGACAACAAGGAAGGGGGAGAGTAAGGGCGGGTGTTGCTGCTGCGATTGGAGGTGAATCCGCCACCTTGTCACGGAGACAAAATTGGATTTAAACTTTTCTACATTTGTACTACTGTTCAGGTAGTTTTAACACTGTTTTCTAAGGTTGGTGAATCAATAATTGAAACAATATACAAAATATTCACCATAAGGCCAAAATATAAAATTTAGTTTGTTTCCATCGTACGTCTAAAGACCAAAATGTGAAATGCATTTTTTTGTAAACATAAGATAAGGATTTCCACCCAAATGCCTCCAATCACACCAAATCGAAAGTCAAATCAGTTGCAAACCATGTTTTTCTGCAAAATTAGTAGTTAATTATTTAAAAAATGGAAATTTATATTCTGAGATATTTTGGTCAAATGTGATTAAAAAGTTCAAAATTCAAAATGGATGTGCTCATTGGATCCTGATTTTTTTTTTCTTTTTGCCTAATGTGAAGAAAATGTTCTCACTATTAATATATTGCTTTCCTTTCAGTGTTTTCTGGTCTTTCACCAATAACCCTCTGAAGAGTGTAGAATCCAATGCATTCAAAGACATAAGTGCTTATGAATTGTAAGTAGGCATCATTATGATTGATGAATTAAAAACATGACATAAATAGAGGACCATGGAAGAAGTATAGTTGCTTTCCCTACAAGGATTGACTGAACAGCCATTATTTCAGGGCAAAGCCAATCCAGCTTCAACCGACAATTGGCTGAATAGCCATAGAGGTGGTTTCACCCAATAGGGTTAGGTAGAATTAGAGTGTGGTTTGTATCAGCCCATGTGCATAGCAATGTGTCTATACCATACTGTACTAAACACAGGTCAGTACTTAGGGATAAAAAGTGTTCCAAAAGTTTTAGAACCACAAGACATTTCATAACCATGCAAAAAATTCTCTAAGTACTAACGCTTTGTAGGCTAAATAAGCATTAAAGTCAGGGTTTTTATGTGGTAAGAATAGGATTTTTATGTGATCACATGACCCTATTGAGGTGAAATTTCCCAAAACTGGTGCATTGTGGGATTGACTCAAAACACCCTCTGGGTTAGAATAAGAGACGATATCAGTAGTTTCCCACAATGCATTGCTTCCAATGGCAGTTTTTGTACAGGTACTGATGTGAATTGTTAGAGATGAAACCTGGATAAATTAACAGTACTGGTCACAAACTTGCATTTTAAGAATGTTTCATCTCTAACGATTCACATGACTACCTGTACAAAAATCTCCATTGGAAGCAATGCATTGTGGGAAGCTACTGATATCTTCTCTTGGTTAGAATTAGGGTTTGAGTTACTGGGTTGCTGTCCATCGTGCATTTTATGATAAATCCCTGAAATTTGGTACAGAGTTAGGACACGTCCAACTTAAGATTTTTGGCTATAGGGGCATTGCAAATTTCCCTCATTCTCGGTGAGAGGGCAGTGAAATATTAGACATGGGGAAAAGTTTAAATTTGCTCCAATCTTGTTGAAAAGCAAGGCTGTACGCAGATTTATTTTTTTCAGATGTGTGGGCCTTCGAAAAAGTGGACCGTTTGTGACCCCTACGAAAATTAAAGCTTGTCAAAAATGGTAATGTTTCTATTAAATATAGGTTAAGTTGGTCCATTTAGAGAAGAAATTTATATCTAAAAGATTTGCAAAGTATTTTGTGGTAGCAGGTTGTGTTGTGTTTAAGCCATATATTTTGTTCCATTTCAACATGTTTGGAAAACGATGATTTGCCCTTAATTTCAACTTAATGCAATCTAACATGTAATTAAAAAAATCTACTTTTCTTTTCTGAAGGGGTTCCATGGAAACCCCCTTAGATACCATTGTGTGTGAAAATACCTTAGGCAAGTGA
Organism: Ophioderma brevispina; assembly: GCA_023653785.1. Classification (NCBI taxonomy): domain Eukaryota; kingdom Metazoa; phylum Echinodermata; class Ophiuroidea; order Amphilepidida; family Ophiodermatidae; genus Ophioderma; species Ophioderma brevispina. The sequence continues at coordinate 1,475 of JAMKCH010049467.1, read as the reverse complement.
ATGAATATTAATTATTATAGTATTAAAAACTGTTTCATTTCACTCCGCAGCTATATGTATTCCACAGATCTAGCGAGTATATCCAGCCTTGCATTTAATGGAGGGTCTTTTACAAGGATGTAAGTATGACAGAAATGTAGTATTCATTCATTGGTAAATCACTCACTGTTTTGTGTGTTTAAAGATAAAACTTCTGAAGTAGAACTTTGATTGAGAAAGTAACATAATTTTATGAACCATGATGTATTATGTTTTATATTAAACATCCCTTTCAGTGCATTTCATCCAAAGCACATGTAATAAACAGAAACATTTCAAATTTTTATTATTTTATTGTATTTTTATTTCAGACTTCTTTAAAGGGGGTATCCTCAATCAATAAAAACATACAAAACAAGAACTAAGAATTTACAAATTACAATCTTACAGATTAAAAAATAAATAATTAAATACACAGCATGATACAACAGGTCCCCTACACACAACATACACACAATCAAACACACACATACCAATCACACACACACACATACAGACACACAAACACACGCGCACACACTCACACACCAAATACAGACAAACACCACCCCACACACACGCACGCAAAACACACAACACATTAACATAGGTCCACAACGCCCATACACTCACCAACTCTAAAAACCGCCATACACACAAGGTTGAGTCTTATTCACACACGTACATACAAAAAAATCAATCAAAAAACCAACAAAAAATGCCAATCAAATCAGGCTTCTTGAACTTGGTCCATTAAGGTAATCCATATTGTGATGGTGCTGTATAATTTTTGTCACATTAATAATTAATATGCTATAAACAGCATATTTGTCTATTTAGTTTTGAAAACCATTGGCATATGGTGTATACAGATTAGCATTACTTTAAAAAGCTCCATTTTTTGTGTGGTTTCAACTTCAATTTCAGACGCATTGACGACAACAAGATAACACCATAGACCTCAGAAGTCATCTCTTATGCTCTGTTTTTCTGATTTTTGTAAGTTACGGTGTTTGGTGATGTACATATTCACAATTTGTTATTTATACAACCCTCCTTTAATTTTTGTTTTGGTGGCTATTATGTGCATGTTACTGGTAGGTCTAGAGCGGATTCCAAAATGGCGTCACACTTATGTCAGCAAATTCTGAGTACAACGGCCTGTAGTCATCTTTACTTTATGCTGGCTGAAATTTTATTACTCATAAACTCTTCTGACTGGGCTAATTCAGATAGCTCTGTGAAATACTGAAGTTGCAGCAATTTTTTTAAGCAATTTTTACAAAGCAATTTTACAGAGCAATTTTAGCAAAGTCATCAAATTGAAGAGGTTACTAACCATACATTGATTTAATCATCTGTCTTATAATGGATAAATTGGCTGAATCAAATTGGCTAACAACAATCTTCCCAACAAAAAATGGGTGTTTTGCCTCTGTAAAAAATTACCATACTTT
>JAMKCH010049466.1:0-11038 GCA_023653785.1 Ophioderma brevispina | reverse complement strand
TTCCCCACTGCCTCCAACATGCCAGGGAGGAATATGATGCAGAAAGCAGTGTTCAACAAAGAGCAATAAAGGAAAGCATGGTTGTGTTCAAAGGTCTCAGCTTACTTTCAACAAGGGTGTTTTTATGGTTCTACCTTCTGCTGAAACCTGGAGTAAAGCTGAGACAACAAGACTGTTTGGAATTGAATTTCCCAATGCTACATGCATTCATTAAAAATTGCGACATTATAAAGTTATAAATTACGTTAAAGACACTATCAGTGATTTGAAAAATATTTGAAATTTGCAGGAATTGCTTCAAAGTGAAGCATAGGCGTAAATCCCGGGGGGGATGGGGGGGATATATCCCCCCCAATATTTTGATGAGGGGGGATGGTCAATACGATCATCCCCCCCAATGTTGATGCCCGTTCATGTGTTTTTGACCAAAAATAACCTCATATTTTACCATAATAGTTTAAAAATGGTAAATTTCCGCGCGCTTTGCGCGCATTTTGTTCTAATTACAATTACTTTTAACGGTTTTAGCTTCTAAATGGCAAACATTTTCGCGCACTGCGCGCGCACATGTGCTATTAATACATCTTTTCAGCAAACCCCAGTTCATTCAAAAATTTTTCATCAACCCCATCCCCCCCAATGTCAAAAAGAAATTTACGCCACTGAAGTGAAGGATAAGTCTGTAGAATTCTCAGAAGTTACCTTTTCCAGCTGTAGAATTGAAAGAAAAGGAATAAAACGGCAGTGTTCCAAGATACGATTCTCCATTCAATTACGTGTTGTAGTAAGTGTCCGTTCGGACAGTAATGACTAAACTCTCCGATTCTGTCCTTATTAGGTTGCTTCTGGTCTTATCATTTGCAGGGTATGTTAAGATACCTGTACTTGTTACGTACATGCTAAAATCTGATTTTTGATGATTTTTTCGATTTGCTGATTTAGCAAATCACTGATAGTGTCTTTAAATCACAAGAAGCAGCACTTTATACTTACTTTTTATTTTAATTTTCAATAAAGAATGTCTTGAAAGTGATTTTCAATGGCAACTTCGTTGATATCAGAATAGCCGAAATTGGCCCAACAGGTTTTTCAACTGTCTCAGATAATTAGCCATAACTCCTGAACCAGATCCCCAAATTACACCAACTAAAAATCTCATGAAAGCTGAAACACTCCTAAAAAGAAACAGTAAAACTTCAGTTGAGATGAACTTAAATTTTTGGCCAAAAAAATTAATCTTTGATTGTATAGTTTTTTGGGGGACAGTCTGTATGTACAGCTATCCCATTTTCAGCATTGTTGTGATCCCAAAACCACATTCTTACATTATACCACTGTCACCCACTCTGACTGTTGCCCCAAGACACCGGTTTGTTGGAAATGTAGCAACATTTACTATGCTACACAATCATACACCTTCACATACAAAAAGTGTTGAAATTGTTTGCAAACTACAAAACCTTCCAAGATCAGAAAGAGTACTGAATTTAAGGTTTTAGTGTGTCAGGAATACATAGGTTGCAGAGCTGCCAACATTTAGATTTTGGAATCAGGGAATTTTCATCTTGGAATCGGGGAGAATTGATTGGAATCGGGGAGATTTAAAAAAATAGCAAGCATTTCACGGTGTAACAGCTAGGTCCTCAAGAGGGATACAGCAAATAGATTTTGCCGTTTTCAAGATCAATACGCGGATTTTGGGGTTCCTACCGGAAATCATTTGTTCCGAAATTCTTATGCATTGTGGGATAGGAATGCACCAACGATGTAGGAGTAGATAAATAAATAGCGCATATATATTCTATGGTGTTTTGTGTCATACGGTAATTTTTCTGTCATAACTGTGCAAAAACCGCTTGCTGTACATAAATTTTTCCAGTAACGAGTATTGATTGCCTTGTATTTTTTGCGCCACAAAATGTACGCGTAGTTTAAAGGAGGCGGACTAAACCGCGAGCGTGCATGGAGTGATGACCGTATGACACAAAACACCATAGAATATATATGCGCTATTTATTTTATCTACTCCTACATCGTTGGTGCATTCCTATCCCACAATGCATAAGAATTTCGGAACAAAATGATTTCCGGTAAAAAAACCCAAATCCGCGAATTGAAAGCTTCCCCATGGGCCCCATTTAAAGAAGCTTCCCCATTGCCCAATTTTAAAGAACTGCCAGTAGGAACTTAGTCCATTTGGATTTTTTAAATAAAAATCACATGAAATTGTTGCAGTAAAAGTCAACTTTAAAGGCCCATAACTTGAAAATGGAGCCACCTACATACCTATGAACTGCATCATGAGATAGAGCTCTTTAAAATAAAGCTTTCTTGAACAAAAATTGACAGGGCTAAGCCATCTGACAGCCCCATTTAAGGAACTGTCAGTGGGAACAAATTCCACAACCAGGCACTAAATTAAATAATTATAACCTAACACTTAGCCACGAATGGGGCAATACTAACGAGCCGTAAAGGGGCAATACTAAAGAAGAAACAGCAAATCAAAACAGGTTCATCATCTTGTAGGCCTCTTCCTTTGTCCTTTGCACCACTGCACTTAATTTGTTAACACTGTAAGACATGGCATGTAGCAGTTAAGTATAAATGTTACTTATTTTAATTTTTATTTCAATAACACAATTATTTTCTGTATTTTTACTTGGAAAAAGTACTTCCCGAATGTTGGCATTTTGCGTCATTTTCGTACATAGTGGTGGTTGTATAAATGCAAACTTGTACTTTTCGTATTGATATGAAAATGACGCAAAATACCGACAATCAGGAAGTACTTTTACTAGTAAAGAATGCTATTTTTTTCGCTATCAAAGGGTGGAAAATACATATTTCGGCACTCAAGCAGGAGACCGGGAGATTGAGTTCAATTCAGGGAGTCTCAGTTCCTTGTTTGTAAGCAAAATTGAAGAACAAGAAACCATTTTTGATTTTCTGAATTGGTACCCAATCAATTTGAGGATCAAGTCTGACGTCTGTTAAAGATACGCAAGGGCTATTACCAGAAAAAATGTGCTCCAATTTTTAAAACAAAGTTTCGTTTGCATATTTAACAATGTATTAAATCAATTCTGAGATGAATAAACCAAAAATACATTCAACTCCAACTAATGCCTTTTCTTAATATTTCACATTTTTACACTAGTGATGCATCCCTATAAAAAATATAATACATAAGGTATATCATTTGTTCTCAGTCAAGAGCAGAGTTCTAGCCTTGGTGGTAGGCCTATTCACAGACCATATAGGTACAAATATGGGTCCTCTTGGAGGCACATCCCCATCCAAACCATTCTTCAGTAAGTACCCCACCCCTGATATTCTTGAACTTAACAAAGAAACTCACTGAAAGCCCCCTGATCTTAACTCTCTCCATGCGGATGTCGAGTGCACTCGACACACGCATCATTTTTGTCAATTTTGGATTTTTTGGGTTAAAAACATTTCAAAATTATTTATTTTTAGTGAGAATATTCAAATTCAGCCTAAAACGCATTGAAATGAGTCCAGGGTGTTTTTAGATGGTTTCCCAAATGACCTGCAAATATTTGGAAAACTGTCTTAAATGTCTCTGACTTATGGGTTATAACTTATACACAGTTGCCCAGCATGGAGAGAGTTAACAAACTAGGTAATAATTGAGGAATGTTTACCAAATACAGAAGACAGTATTTTCACTATCGCGACGGGCACGAGTGTAGGGTGGGGTTGGGAAGTGCGGCCTTTGTCTAAGACTTTGGGCTTTAACAGCTTAATGCCCAACCATAAAACCCAAAACCACAACTGGTATTTATATATGGAGGTTTAAGTATCCTAGGTGTAACTTAGTAATTTTGATATATTGTTGTGAATCCAGGAATTTGATGTCTGAATCTGAGCCAAGTGAACCAACAAAACAGGTTATGGAATAAGCAGGCTTTACAGCTTTAATGTATTGCACATGCTTACATGATTGATTGTATCCTAGCCCATGCATCAGTGATTTCAATCAAGAACTGTCAATCATAGCTCAAATGAAGGTTACGCACTGGAGTGCCTCTTCAGAACTTTAACAATGAGCTATTAGTACTGGCTACACTTGATGCTTTGTGTTGTGTTCACAAACCAGTGAAAAGTTCTTTTGCATTGACACCAAAGAATTTGCAAAACTCCCGCAGAACCAAATGTAACTTTTTCCCAGCCACTATGTTACACAGTAACTCCATATCAAACGTTCAAGTAAAGCTATTCGATGTGGTGATATACACCCCCCACCTGGTCCCAAGGAGCACATAGTTCCTGGTGATAAAGACACAGGAAACTCTGACTTCCATACACAGCTAGCAGACAGCTAAAAGGGCTCAAGATTTGTACTTTTGAATATATGTTCCCTCTACATGTAAAATTGATGAAACGATTATGGATCAAGCATAGAAAACCTGACATATTGCACTTATGGAGACTAAAATCAATGACACCATTGCCTCCTAGAGTTTGTATATCTCAACTACAATCTCATAAAGGGATAGAACTCGAAATGGAGGGGGCGTGGCAGTCAGTATATGCAACAGTGCACTTCCATATACATTGCTTGAGCAGATCTACCGGAAAAAGTCAGAAATGATGTGGATTCACCTTTCCCTGCCATGTACTCGGCCACTTTGATTGGAGTCGTCTTATAGATCGCAGATTGAAACTAACTTTTGCGAAACATTTATTCCTGTCGTGCCACCAAGTTTATTAGAACCTTTCAAGAAGAAAGGAATACCTGTGAAGTAGTGTGTGTAGGGGACTTTAACTATGAGCAGTAAAAAAGCTAATGATTCAAGTGGAAAGAATAGAAAAACACAAGGAGGTATCTTTAACATGACAAAACAAAGCATAACCAAACCTACTCGTATCACAAAGGGATACTTTATGTGGTTGACCATATTTGGAAAATGACCCCATATGTATAGTAATAGATAAAATGGGTTTGCTAGTTGTAACTAAGTGATAATGCTCTGGATATATGCCAGCGAAAAAGCACCAAAATCAAGCGGGAGTCCAAAATTATGAAGCTAGGTCCATAGTCGTTTGGATGAGAACGTGTTTGGGTTAGATCTGTCAGAAATGGACTGGGATTATGTCGATTTAGCGAAATATCCTGATGAAGGATGGGATAGGTTCCAAATCTTTTATGCCGTGTGTGACAGGAATGCACCAATTAAAAAGATCAAAATTCCAGCCAACAACTAGGTGGATCACTGATGATTACCTTGATTAAGAGGCCCAGGGTCTAAAGCACGCGAAAAAAGCCGGAGAAGTAACACTCAGTTGCGGACTGGGAGAAAGTAAGCTATCAGAAACCAAAGTTAACAACCTGAGAAACAATGAAAGCTAATGTCTGCCACGTTCCAGCAGATCAATGAAAACAAACAAGATCCAACGTAGGCTGTGGAAAACTTAAAAACACTTTTGCCCGGTAATACCCAAAGTGATATACCTGCAGTTAAAACTGAAAATGGTAATGGTTAATGACAAACAAGAGGTTGCTGATGCCATGGAATATGTTCTTTTCAAACTGTGGTTGCAAATCTGCCCAAAAAGTTTGATTAATGTACCTAAGAAATGTCAGTCTCCATTACACGTCAAATGTTGGACCAGTACTTAACATTCAACAGTTGTTCGAAACTGAGGAACCAGGTTTTAAAATCTCTTACATCACTTGACACCAGAAAGGCAAAACAGGATGGATGAGGTCAGCAGTCGCATTATAAAAGCAGGGGCAGGCCCTCTTACCTCTCCACTGACTAAGTTGCTTACATGTAGCTTGTCATGTTGGAACTGTTCCCCACAATGGGAAAACGAGCAGAGAACCCTCTTATAAAGATGGATCTCGTTACGGAGGTCAATAAACCGCCCCCATATCAGTTATTCCAGTTGTGATGAAGATTTTGAAAGACTGGTCCACAATCAATTATTATTCTCATTAGTGATAATAACTTATGTCTACCAACCACTCTGGATTAGCCCAAAATTCCACCCTTCCCCTACATTACTGATTCCTGGACTTATCTTGACTAAAAATAGATGACGGTCAACCTTGTCGGTGGAATTTTTATCGACCTCAAAAAGGCTTTCGATACGGCAGGCCATTCCATCTTAATTAAAAAAAGCTGCAATTCATTTGGAAGATGAAGGCCCTAGAGTGGATTTGGTTCAAGGGGGTCAATTTTGAGTAACAGAAAACAGGATACAAAAATTGGCACAATACTTGTCTAGTTTCGATTTAGTTGAGTTTGGGGTTCCTCAGGGCTCAATATTAGGGTACCTCTACTATTTAACAATGTTACATCAATGACCTCCCTACAGTTGTATCTGTGACACCAAAATCAACCTTTATGCTGATGATACAGCAGTTTTTTACACATGTAAAGAACATTCAAGAAATAACACCATTATCAATGCTTGTCTTGCCAACATTGCTTAGGATGCAGGAGCATAGATTGACCCTATTGCTAAGAGACCAAAGCCATACTTTTTCTGTCAGTACTCGTAATGTCCACAAAACTCACAACTTAAACTTAGTTGAATGGTCTCACACTGAAGACTTGTAAATCAGTGCAAGTATTTAGGCCTGACTCTAGATCAAACATATGAGTTGGAATTCACTGTAAATCAAAGGTGCCGCACAATTTCTAATACATTGGTTTGTTTGACAGTATTCGCTGAATTGTTGGCAGCAAAACACATAATACCCTTTACACGGCACTTGTACTCCCTAGGATAAGCTACTGTGATGTTGTCTGGGGCAATTGTGCAAACAACCCTGCCCAAGACAGAGTAGAGCGTCTCCAAAATCGGGCAGGGAGAGGAGAGCTTTCTCAAAGTCCCATTAGAAACACCATCAGTCTTGAAGAATAAGCTGGGCTGGCAACCCCTAACTAATGTAGGAAGAGCCAACCTATGCTTGCAGTTATAAGGGTCTTGCTGGTACTGTCCCTGAGAGTTTACATGGAATTTTCAATACAATAAAAAATAATCATACGTTAGACACACGGTAGGTGGGTGGGTAGTACCAATGGGAATATTGCACTCACTGTTAAACCTAGAACTGAAGCAGGCGGAGACGTTCATTATTTTCAGGGGGGCAATGACTTGGAACTCTCTCACACAATTCCAAAACACCTTTGCCAACTAGACCTCAAATTTCACAAACAGAAATTAAATTTACTTAAGTGATTAGATTCATTTGTTTCTCTGAATTGATAGTCCAGTAGTTTAATGGTGTATTCTTTTAGTGAATATCGCCAAACATTTTTGATAGGTGTGTGCAATCATCATGTTGTTTGCAATTGCTAAAGTATTATTACAAATATATTCAATTGAGGAGGTGCCATTTTTAATTTGTATTTAACAATATGCCTTTTTAAATTTAGGGGTTATCTATATTGCTCTTGTAATGATGTATTCAGTTAAATTAAGATTGTAAAAATTATTTGGCTTTGCTTTAATGTTACTTAATTTGAATTTGATATATTGCCCAATTTATTTGCTAACTTATTTTAATTATTTTAATGTTTAAAAATAATGATGTTACTACATAGTCATCAGTTTAGATATTCAGTTATGTATAAGTAATAGTTAATTTTATTTTTGATGTTATCCATAATTGGTAATGTTGTATAATTTATTTATATGTCATTTTAGTATATAAGTTGTGTATAATTTTACTTATTTTGTTATTTTTAATGTTGAATTGGGACCCGGGCCGGCATGGAAAACAGATGTCTACCTGTATGGACCACTGAAGATTAACCCAGGTAAAAGAGAAAACAACAACACAGTTACAACTTCACCATGGATTGATTGTGCTTAAATGACTTAATAGAATTAAATACCAATTCACTGGATTAAATATATGCAACACAATAGGCTTGTCAAAATAACATGTCACCTCAAGTGGCTGACCCTTTCCTACCTTCATCGTTTATTCGGCCCAGTGACCTAATTGATTAATAGAGCCTCCTGTGGATATCTTTGCTTTGACCAGAGAATAGACCATTTAACATCCTATGTCACTTCTTTTGGTTGCCTGTGAATCGTATGGCCCCTATTATCAAAACTCTAACAGCATACTTCCCATTGTGTAACAGTCCATGCCAACCATTTCAAGATACCAGGCCCTAACTGTTTGACAAACATTGCTGTTACCTGGTCGATTGCTTTGACCTTCCGGCTGGAGCCTGCACTAAGTTTGCCTGACACTGAATGTTTGTAATTACAAGATGAGCACTGGCTTGACATTTATTAATAATGCATGCACATACACAGCAAAAAAAAACAAAAACACAAGTGGGAGGGTAATTTGGATAAGATCATGTAGTGTGCAAAGTTGCCACAGTTTGCAAATGTTAATTTCATAACTGTTATGGAAGAAACTGATGTCATATGTAACTTGTCTCAGAATACAGTTTTCTTGTGAAATATTGTTAGGACTTCATTATTTGTTCATCCCAAAGGACAGAAATAGGTCATGAATTAAATATGAACACATATTTGGATAGTATTAACCAATAAGGTCAAAATGTGATTTGTAGCCTTAAAATACCATTTTGGTCAAAAATAGTGTAAATGAGAACTCAATATTCGACCATATGAAAATATAAATATAATTCCATACTAGAACTCTTTGGGTTGACAAAAAGCACCAATTTTCAACTTCACTTTTTCTTTTCCACAAATGCAACAAAAGTACAATACAAAATTTACAATATACGAATAAGACTTTTAAACATTTAATATTCTTGTGGAGGAACTGAGTAATAAGCCAAAGGTCTGTAAAATCCCAGCTACCTTAATGTTATGAATTATATATTTATCTAATAGTAATTTTTTATACGAAGATTTAATATTTTAACAGTTTTTGCATTTTGACATTGAAGCAATATTCTTCCAATATTTAACACCACAGTAGCAAATGATTTTCACAAAATCCAAGGTTGTAAATTGAATCTGAAATCAGAACATTCGATATTATATGAATGAATACAGAATTAGCTGTAAACATGTTATTTAAAGCATTGGGGAGTAAGTTATTGCAGAGTTTTGTACATAAAAGTCTAAATCATATAAATCAATCATTTTCCAATGCATTATATGTCCTAAACAAGAGGACTTTAACAGCCCTTCCATTTCTCCACTAATCTCAGAGCACGCTTTTGCAGTATTGAATATTCTCTTTATCAACTTTACAGCACCTTCCCAAACTGTTTCAGCATACTTATAGTAAAAAGAGTAAGTATTATACAAATTAAGTTGTACACATTCAGGAAGGAGGGTCTACACTTTTTCAATACACAATACTTCTTGAACATTTTTTGTTCAATTATTAATATGCTCTTTTCCAATAAAGATTTGTCAATTCCAATACCAAGAAAATTCACTGAATCTACTTTATTTATTTTTAATATTATCTATCTTAATTTCTATTATGCCAAATTTTTTATTGCCCTGTTTAACGTGTTCCAACAAATTTAAAGGGTTTTTTTGTACATTTTCCTTAAAATCTGATTTTACACCAAACGTTTTTTTCATTTTGGATTCTTTAACTCTTTGCTTTTCCTAAAATTATATTTGCATATATTTGCATTCCAATTACATCAGATCTTTTAAAAGTGTGCTTCTGTGATTAGACACCCCGCATAAGTTAGAAAAAAATATTTAAAAAAAATTATTTTGCTTTTTTTCATCAAGAGTATATCTTGACCGCATAACGAATAACTTTACAACTAAAATATAACATTGACCTTCAAGAATAAACAGTTCTACGAAATTCGTTCAACAAGCCTGCTCTCTTTGAATGCAACTATTCAGTTTACCAAAATTGTTTCCACACAAATTAAACTTCATGATAATAAATGGATTTATTCTATGACCATCCAATATTGCCCATCCTGCACAGTTTAATTTCCATTCTTTAATAATTTTGGGCAGGACATTCATGAAGCGATATGAAAAGTTTGATGCATATAGTAATTCAAGACAGTACCTCCTCTTAATGGGGGTGTGTGGATGTGCGTATAGTTGAACATTTGTAATTAAATTAAGACAGATCTTATAAATAATGACATTGGTATACTGGAATTGGTATTCTCATAAGTACCACCATGGTACCCCAAACACAATACTCATTAAAGGCTGGATCATTGATCTGTGACTATTTTCCAAGCAAGTGTTTATCTGCAGCCACTCTCCAGTGACCAAACACATAATAATATAATTAGCAGAGATTTATATAGCGCTTATCCTATTTCCTCTATCTCTTTTCCATCACAATGGTCGCTGATCACTGTGCCCAAACCTACCATCAACCAGTTTAGCATCATTTCAAGAAAGGGAATGCCGCAGATCGGGATCAGCGCTTTCCTTATCAGCAAACTCATCGAGATACCATCGCAGCCTGGATCAGCTTCCAAATTCGCATGGGTAATCGAGCACACCTAAGGTCGGTTAATTTTCTTTGTCGCAGGGAAAATTACACATATCTGAATCTCCACTTGCTCGAACGCACAGCCTATATACCATGGATGAAGCATAACTGGAGTCGAGTCGCTTACCTGATTGAGCTATCTGTCGCTTATACCATTAACAATGGTTTTGGATGCTGTGCAACAGTATGTCTGGCATGGTGGGAGAACTTATCCCTGATCAAGACTTCTGGAACAACCTGGACACTTGTAAAGATCAAAAGTTTTTAAGGCAATATACCAACAAGCAGGAAGATCTTGATCTCAGACTACCCACATAAGTTTTCTGTACCGGTCGTCATTGTTTTTCAGTAGAGTGGAACCAATTTGTTAGCCAATAGAATTCATTGAGTGGCAATGTTTAGCTCCAGCCAATCAAGAGCAAGGCCCAAGTCAGGCTTTTTAGTTGAAAGCACATTTATTTTTCTCACTTGATTTCTGGATGCCCGCTTAATGTAATCTTTTTTCTGTTCAGCCTTGGTTTGAGCTGGCCATTATTAATAAATTGTAATGGAACGCACACATCTTGAGAA
>JAMKCH010049465.1:0-10938 GCA_023653785.1 Ophioderma brevispina | reverse complement strand
GTAGTAGTAGTAGTAGTAGTAGTAGCAGTAGTAGTAGTAGTAGCAGTAGCAGCAGCAGTAGTAGTAGTAGTAGTAGTAGTAGTAGTAGTAGTAGTAGTAGTAGTAGTAGTAGTAGTAGCAGTAGTAGTAGTAGTAGTAGCAGTAGTAACAGTAGTAGTAGTAGTAGTAGTAACAGCAACATTGGTAGGCATTTTCACAATTTACATAGTTCACCGACTCAAGAAAGAACGAATCGAAGTTATTATCTCTTTAAACCTCATGTGCCTATCACACCTGCTATCTAATGAAGATAGCTGAGTAAATTACGTGTAGAAAGAAACGATGGTATGATCAAGAATTATCCGAATATTTAACACATTTGTAAAAATTTTGTCCAAACTGTCTGTATGTGACATACCGGGGTCTCAAAAAAAGAGAACCCTAACAACGCCCTATAAGCTCCTATATTTTCACGAAGAGAACACAGTAAACCAGAAAAATTAATACATATCTGAAAGTACATTTCGTTATGTTTCTGACACCGAAAAATCTATAAAAAACATATTGACCGAGTTATGGCCGATTGAAAAAGTATACCACTTTTTCAGTTTATTCACGGATTGTTACTGTTTTGGTTATCTGTAGATAATGCATAAGATCTTGGAATTTCTGATAATCTAAACCAACCTTTTAAATATCAGAACTGATCTTTTTGGCAAGGACAAAATAAACCATAAACAACAGAATGTGCTTGGAGAATGTGCATTGTCTACAGAAAACCAATATGTGTCCTTTGGATTTTTTTTCGGCGTCAGATACCTTATGAAATGCACTTTTCAGATGTGTATTAATAAATTTTGTATGGTTTAATTTTTTTCTCTTCGTGATATAGAGGGCGCCTTGATGGTTCTCTTTTCTTCGACACCCGGTAGCATAATACTTCAGTAGCAGCAGCAGCAGATGCAGAAGTAGTTTATTGTTTATTATTGTTGTTTTTATTAAAACGATGACATGATTCAAATCTAATCTCGTTTTAAAATCGTAGTAGTAGAAGTAGTAGTAATCCTTGTGTACTACTACGCTGGTGCTCCTACAGTTGGAATACTCAACCTTACGTATTTCTATTTGAACGCCTCAGTAATCATATTACATATTAGAGTAGGTGAATGATTACATAATGAGTCCCACTATCCATGATCTTCTTAACGTGTCCACAAGTCATTGGTAATGGCTTGTGGTGATGCCTGCCAGGATTTATTCAACTGAGTAAGCTGATCGGGGACCGCGTGCATCCATGATACTGCGCTCCTAACATGGCCTGCTTTTGAGACTGGGGGCGGATTGGGAACTGTCAGGGGTTTTCAGCCTACTCTTATTCAACACTGACTGCGAAGTATATGTACTGTTGTGACTCTCTGTACACGGGACCGACGACTTAACGTCTCCTCCGAATGACGGGATGTTTTCATGATCCATTTGCCCAATTCCAAATGAGCCATGGAGGAGAGCGGTATGCTGTATTTAATCAATAGCTCGTATACAGCTTAAATCCAAAATTGAGCACCCGAATAAATCCCAATAAGTGACCCCGCCGGGATTCGAACCCGGTAGATTTTTTGGTAAATTGGCGCCACAGGCAAGCACCCTAACCGCTATTACTCGATCTCCCAGGTGAAGTGAATCCATTCATAATTTTTAATTACATAACAATGCCTTTGTTACCCTTTACAACAAAAACTCACACAGAGGTTCCTTAGGCTATGCCTCGTCCAACGGCATTGTCAATAAGCCGAAGAGTGCTTGCACTCCGACGGGAAGGGTACAAACAAGCCATAGTCGCTGATTTCCTCGAGATATCACAGAGTACTGTCTGTAAAATCCTCAGACATCATCGAGAGGCGTGTCATTTGAGGCCACGAAAATCTACAGGACGACCACGATTGACTACCAGACGAGATGATCGCCGATTGCTTCATCTGTGCCTTAGAGCCCGGAAAGGGCCAACGAGCCGTCTTCCTCGTTTGTGGAGAAGACACTATGGAATCAACGTTTCCCGCCAGGCTGTAAATCGGAGATTGTTTCAACATGGTCAACGAGCAAGACGAATAATCAAATGTCCACGCCTAATCGTTCACCACAGAGTTGCTCGACTTCGCTGGGCTAGGGAGAACAGAAGATTACAGTTCGGACACTGGCGAAATGTTGTCTTTGTGGACGAGAGCCACTATACATCCTTGACCGTCAAGATGGAAGACAAAGGCTTCGTCGATTATGCGATGAGACCTCCGAGATAACCGAGGAATCGACTCTAGATGGTCGCAGCTCAATGATTATATGGACCGATATTCATTATGGAGGAAAGACGTCACTGGTGCTGCTAGATGGAAACATATGAACGCCATCGTGTACCTGGATATTCTGGAAAAACCATTGCCTGCCACACGCAAGAAGGGTTTATGCAAAAATTTTAGGCTGCAAGACGACAACGCCACGCCGCACAGGGCCGCTGTAGTGAGACAATTTCTTGAGGCAGAGGGGGTGCAGCAGATACCATGGCCTGCTTGCTCCCTTGATATGAACCCTATCGAGCAGCCTGGATGCCTTATGCCGAGCCATCAATGATAGGGACAATCTTCCTCAAACTCCACAGGAGTTAGCTCAGGCTCTGACCGATGAGTGGGACGCTCTGCCCATGGACATCATAAACAACCTTGTGAAAAGTATGCCGCGACTTCTTGCCATGCCAGGGGTGGCCATAATCGATATGCTCGATATGCATGAAATTTTCCAAAAATGTGTTATCTGTAAAACTGACTGATGTGAAAAAATTGTAACAAAAACCTTAAATCTGCTGCTCAAATACCCCTTTTTGCTTTCAAGCTAAGGACACAGTTCGTAAAGGGTTAATTGTGGACTAAGTTCATAGTGATATATTCGGAAGAGACTGATCAATTAAGTAGTGTGGTGATATACACCCTAGATATCATAAACAACTCACACTGACATGGTTTCAGAATTGACTGAGGTTTTAGTGCCTAAGTGTGAAAAAAATCATATCGGAGCAAAAATAGCCATGTTTAATTTTTAAGATGTCCTTTCTAGGGTAAAATTGTTTGTAGATTATGAATTTTTAATTGAAAACACTGTATCATACACCATTTTGCTACAAAATATTGATTTGTGGCCGATTTTGTCCGAAAATTGCACTTTTTGGGTGACAACAATTTTCAACTACCAACTTTGAATACTTACAGAGTCTATAATATACATATATAGGGCGTATCAATAAAAACACAACAAAACTTCTCCCCAATTTTTGTGGTAATTGTGTAAAATTATATCAAAATAATTAATGCCATCTTAAAGCCACATATCTCTTCTTTCCGACGATAGGTAATTTGTTCATGTGCGGTCATGGGTAACCGAGTAATCATTGTTTTTGCACAATGGGACAAAGTGAGCTTGGGACCAAGTTTCAAGTAATGCTAACACAAATCCTGTTCAATTTCTCCTCTCTTCTCACTTGGTCCCAAGCTGACTTTGTCCCATTGTGCAAAAACAATGATTAAACGGTTATCCATGACCGCACATGAATAAATTACCTCTCATTGGAAAGAGGGGATTCGTGGCTTTAAGATGGCACTAGTTAATTTTGGAATAATTTTACACAATTACCACAAAAATTGGGAAGAAGTTTTGTTGCGTTGTTATTGATACGCCCTGTATATGACCCTTTATTATGTTAATATATCAGTTAAGGTTTCACACCACTAAATGCTGGTCCCATTCGTTCCTGTACAAAATAGCCGAGATGAAAACGTCATTTTCTCCTCAATGGAACACCTCAGACCTTAAAGCTAACATTCAGCTTGAAGGTCATAATATCTCCTACCCAATCAATCATGAAATTAGGGTTAGTTATCCCCAAATTTTCGAGCTACTGGACCGTGTGGAAGACTAGCATGCACCGTGGGACCCTGGAGGATCAGGAGCCATTTTTTTTCAGTCAGGTGTTCCCTGTAAAGAATACGGTTAAAATGGTTTGTGGATCACAATAAAATATCAATTGACAACCTTTTTTGATCTTCATACAGATTTTTTCTACGTAATATTGGCAGCCATGATTTGCAACCCAGGTTCTCACAATTTATCTCAGTTTTTAGGGTACTTAAGCGAGGGTCACAAAAAAAGCCTCATTTGCAGGGGGGGGAGTTATTTACTGGTCGTGAATCCTATAGAAACCTAAGCATTTTCTAAATTAATGCATTTCATGTCTATTTGAAACCCCCTTCACATGTTGTGATTCATCATGAAGAATATTTTTTTTTAATTAGTGAGAACAAAAATAGTAATTGTCCTTAAAAATATCCATTATTCTGCTATCTACTGAGATTTCTTAGATAGGGATAACCAACAATACACATTCTGTTTTCTAGTGCTTTAAAGCATATATAGAAAATAAAATAACTTACTCTTTGCTCTTATAGTGCCGGCCCTCTTTGAGAAGTGAAGGAGGGGCTTACTCGGGGGAGGGGGTTACTCGGAAGGGGAGGCTTACTCGGGGGTGGGGGGGGGTGCTTGTAAGCATGTCACACCAAAGCCATATTATGCTGTAAAAACACGTTCATTAACATGTATCATAAAGCTGCACTTTCCGGATAAAAGAAGAGCCGCCATCACTGCTAAAACCCGGCATGTACAGCACAAAAGTGCCATGGAATATCTTTTATCCTATATTGTGGACTATTTAATTCGGCCAAAACATTTGCACAAGCCAGACTGCTGGATTTTGCACCTTAGACTCGGTTCACTTTTACATTCGTTTCATAAACTTCCGCCAGCTAGAGTGTTACAGCTCCATTCAACTACCTTGCCGTGGCTCTCGAGCAGTTCTCCTGCGCTGACCCCCCCCCCCCCCCCACCGCTCTGCACAGCCAACACTAGGCCAGGGGGCTTACTTTAGTATCAACTGGTTTTTGATTGAAAACCAAATTGACAAGATCACATTACTTACCGACGGTCAGGTGGGGTCACAAACTTTTTCGCTAGTCTCTTCACACTGCTTCTATAGGTTTCCCACACCACTAAATGCTGGTCCCATTTCGTTCCTGTACAAAAATAAGCCGAGATGAGATGATAACATCATTTTCTCCTCACTGGAAACCTCAGACCCTAAAGCTAACATTCTGCTGAAGGGTATATCTCCTACCCAATAAATCATGAAATTAGGGTAGTATCCCCAAAAAATTTTCGAGCTACTGCTGGACCGTGAAAAGACTAGCATCCACCGTGGACCCTGGAGGTCAGAGAACTTTTTCAGTCAGGTGTTCCTGTAAGAATACGTTACAATTGGTTTGTCGGATCAAAATAACATATCAAATGACAACCTTTTTAGATATTCCTACCTATTTTATACTTAATATTGATAGCACCATGATTTGCACCCATGTCTCGCCAATTCTCTCAGTTTTTAGGGTATACTTAGCGATGGTCACCAAAAAAAAAACGCCTCATTTGCATGGGGATGACTTACCTTTTCTTCTCAAGTTATTTACTGGTGTGAATCCTTAAGGTAACAACTTATTGATTCAAGTATTTTGTTTTAAACTAAATTTCTTTGTAATTGCACACCGAACGCGGTTCACATTTGACATTCCCTTGACACGATATTCAAAATTTTAGCACTTTTTGAACAACAATGTTGCTTTGCACCATCACATCTCTGGAAGGAAGGGTCTACAGTGATGATTTACCTGTCAGTTTATCAGAATTTTTTGGAGCTTCAATTGATACCTACCCTGGCTTCCGTCCCGAAAGTTGTCGTACGACAGTCGTAGCCTCTTTCTATCGCAACTTTGCGTACAAGTTTACACTTACGATTTTACTGCGTTCCCGAAACTTAGAATACACTTAAGATTTTCTTCTAAACTTACGAAAATCTACGCCTGTCGTAACTAGCACGTACGCATTTCCACGACTGTTCCGCATTCCTGAAACTTTAACTTAGTCGCGGAGTATCGTAAAGTACGCAATTCTACGTCTACTCAGAGTTGACGTAGACTTGACATGTAACAATTTAATTGATATCATGGACATTATGGACGAGTTAGTCTTCGTGATTTTATTTGGAAAAGCGGATGTGAGGCTGGAGATGATTGTAGGAGACTATTCCAACCAGTTTGAACTGCTCAAAACGATACCGGGGTCACTCTTGTTTGGTTTTGGTGTGTATGGGGGTGTATGTGGTGGGTGTCATGTGTGTGTGTTTTGTGAGTTGATTTATTTTAGTTTTGTTTTTGTTTTGCTCAGTGTCACCCAATGACCGATTTTCAAAACTAATTTGAAAGAATTATGTAGGTCTATAATCACAATTTCAAAACATTGGTTCCTTTTTTGTGAAAAAAAATAAAAATATACCTCTTTTGTGTATTTCAACCTCACATTTTTTTAGGGGCGTGTCTCCAAAAGACCTCCGAGTTTTCAGTACATCACCGTTATTCCAACGTTGAGTGATCCCCTTCCCCAAGTTGAAAGTATGTCCGATTAGGAAGTGATTAATAAGTACAGCATGTCTAAATTGTGACAATTTCTATAAAAATGTAGAGTTATTTTCCATTTACTTAAGTGAGGAATAGTGTACATGTTGTTTCTGTACTATAGGCCTCGCTAGGGTGAACACGTCACACGACATCGTTATTATGTAGGCTTAAAGGCACTGGCCATATTTAAGGATATTGAGAGAAAGTTCTCTTGTATAATTATTACACCTAGCGTATCGACCTACATTGGCATTGTAAAGAAAAGTAAACATGTTATTGTGAGGTGTTAATTTGCTAAAAAATGCCTAAATTACTGTCTACATGAATAACTGCTCTTGTGCATGAGTATATTGACACACAACTATATTAGTCATGTTATCTAATGAAGACGAAACTAATATGCCTATACCGTATTGTGTCCTTGCTTTTGAAGATATACAAATATACGCGAGATGTCATTAAGCGTCTTATGAAGAGCGCGATTATCAATGCGACATGAGTGATGATAGCTGTTAGAGTAAGGGTTGGGTAGCAGCTTGTAACATCAAGGTTTATGCAGACATACTATAAACCCTAAAACCCGTTTTGCTAAAAGTACTGCAAGAAAATAATTTTATGTAGCTTATCATGACCAACTTGGCCCTCTAACAAGTAATATTTTTCATTTCTCAAAACAAAATCTTAAATGTGCAATTTAGATACAAAAATATCTGGAACCCGAGACCAATGAAACAAAAAAAAATATATACTTAATCCACATTTCAAGAACAATATCTTTAATTCCGGGATTTGACCTACATGGAACATCTTGTTATATAGGCCTATATTATATTTATTGAGAAAAACTTTACAATACCGTCCATGTGCCAAGCAAGTTAGTATTTATTGCATCTTGCAGTAATTAAATTTAAAATGTACATTTACCTGTAAGTTATGGTATAGAGCTGCATGTACATGTTAACACGATAATGAGTTTTAAATTATATTTCTTTTATTATAAAAGGACCCTCCCGAATTTCGATTAAAAAACAAAAACCAAATAGAGTATGGATTATATCTAAATTGGTCACAAAAATTAAAATAAAAGCTCTCACTCGCAGAGATATAACTAACTGAAATAAACGAATTAATTAATAACCGTGATGAAAAAGAAGTGAAGCACAGGAGCTACATGAAGCAAATAAAAATATTGAAGAGTTTAACACACACACACACACACACACACACATACACACACGCGAACAAAAAAAATAGCGAATCAGACCAAGTTGACCGACAATCAAGCGAACCCTGTCCGAGTGTTTTAATACTTGTTAAAGTTCTATATAGATACCACACAATAAAAATCATTCATACCTCATGATAATAGGCACATGGTAACATTCGCAAACGTGTCTCAGACTTTTACACCCAGACAGAGCCCAATTTTAATCCCAATAAATGAATGCAATGACCTTTAAATCGGCTTAGTTTATGTTAACGTAAGATTGTCGTAGGATTACTGGGAGAAATGCACTTACGACCATCTTAAGTACACTGTTCCGGAACGCTACTACCATGGTCGTAACCAAAATCTTAAAGGCGCTTGTTCCGATTTATGTGTATTGTGTTCTCTCCTTGATATGAGAGCCTGTCACCTGCACATACACCCCATCAAGTACCGTGCGAAACAAACTTGCGGTTTTAATGGTAGACGCAATAATGCATGTTGCAAAGCCTTATTCAATACTGTGCTAATATTGGTGCTTAACCACTAAAACGGCGGTTTTTTGTTTATATCTTGGGAATGAAATGGATTTGAGGGCTCAAATTTCAGGACGACAATGAGAAAAATACGACCTTTCATCTGATATCAAAATCGATACTACTTCCGGGTAAATCAGGGGGGTCCCAAAGACGATCGGAACACGCACCTTTAAGCCATGCGTAAGATGAAATTTACGATCATAGTTTCGGGAACGGACCCCTGGTTCATTTCAGGTATAGGAATAATTACAAATATACAAAAATGCTTCCCCTACCCCTTGATTTTTCCGGTGCGTGAAAAAAATATCGCCGTTCAATAAAATTGGAAGTACGAGAAAACTATAAGAGCTATAGGCTTGAAACTTTAATCGATTATGCCCAAAGCAAGTCCCTACATTGTTATTGTATTAACTTTTTTTCACCCTGTCTAAAATTTGAGAAATATTTTTTTTTTTCAATTTGCGGAATCCAAATTTTACCTAAAATTGGGCGTGTCGAGAACCCTCGAAAAAAAAACCGAAACTGGTGACATTGTTGAAAAGTTAATCGATTATGCCCAAAACACATTACCACAAGAATACAGTATTACATTTTTGTCAAACTGCAAAATATTTGAGTATTTCTTTTAAAGCAAGATGCAACAGCAAAATACCACAGGTTTCTATGGGACTCGGCATTGCGCAATACCCCAAAATGCGATATCTTGGAACGCATCCAACATTTTGCATTTTTAACCTAATTTTTAACCTAGAAAACATATTTTGTTCCATTGTTATAGCACCTTCACATTTTTACACTTTTGGCAGAAAAACCTGCGTCAAATCTGAAACCATGTCCACTGTAAGACTCATTCCATACAAAGTGGTAAGATTTTTTTAATTCCAACTTTATGAGCAACAGTGTATTTGTAATAACAGCAAGAGTAGGCATTTAATTCACAGTTTACATAGGCCAACAACTCGAGAATGAATTTATAAAAGTTTCTATTTTCAAAAACCTATTAAAACTGCTATCTAATGAAGATAGCTGTGTATACATATATATAACGATGATCTGAGAAAGTACTATTCAAATCTGTTACACATTGCACAAGCTGCAGCAGCATATTAACAATAGTATGTAGTATAAAAAATATATACTGCCATGAGCGGCTCTGGTTTAAATAGTAGTAGTAGTAGTAGTAGTAGTAGTAGTAGTAGTAGCAGTAGCAGTAGCAGTAGCAGTAGCAGTAGCAGTAGCAGCAGCAGCAGCAGCAGCAGCAGCAGCAGCAGCAGCAGCAGCAGCAGCAGCAGCAGCAGCAGCAGCAGCAGCAGCAGCAGCAGCAGCAGCAGCAGCAGCAGCAGTAGCAGTAGCATCAGTAGCAGCAGCAGCAGCAAAAGGAATATAGTAGTAGTATTCTTTGTGTAGGCATTTTATTCACAGTTAACATAGGCCAACAACTCGAGAATGAATGCATCAAAGTTGTATTTTTTGAAAAAAAAACCTATTAGTGTGGTCCCTGGGGGTTTTGACCCGGAAAAAATTGTTATTGAGCTGATTTTTGCACCAGATAAGCCGAATGCATCATACAACAACATATCCAAAATCCCCATAAACCCCCTTGGGGAGAAAAGTTTATCCAAGATGGCCGCCAAATTAGCTATATCTCAGCTTTTAAAGTAGATGTTGATGATTTTAGTGTTTTTGAATATGTTTTGGTGGTCAAAGAATCCAATTATGTACAAATCTAAATCACTGATGACTTCCTTCACGCAAAAATCCAAAATGGCCGCCATTTTATATAATTAGCCGTATCTCATGTTTTTGAATATGTTTTGAGGTTCAAATGATTAAGGTTTTTTTTAAATCTAAATCGTTGATGTTTTGCTTAACTCTAAAATCCAAAATGGCCACCAAAATGGCTGCCAATTTGCTGCCATTACATATAATTACCTTCTCACTGACATATACTTTCCTTTGCAGTCTCCTGCAAGGAAGCTCGGTCAAACTGTCGTATATAGGAGGGTTGTTTAAAAGCAATAATCCCGAAAAGGGATTGTTCTAATTACCAAATAGTAGTAATTTTAGTTCATCTTTAGTCTATTCGAAAGAATGACTTGAGTGTTATGTTATTTGAACTTAATCAGAATGCAATTTCCTAAAACTGCACAACGAGAACCAGTACGCAGCTCAATATAATACTCATTCGAAAGAATGGTTTTAAAAAGTTTAGTATAATGCAGTTTTCGTATACTCTTCACATAAACACATGATTAATTATAGGCCTACACACGTATATCTTGCCAGATATGGACATAGAAACAATAGGCCATATTTATTTCTATTTTTACAACCAATTACCAGAAATGGAAACTGGAGTGTGAAAGAAATATATAAAAGATGAATCCCAGAAATTGGGAGAAATAACATTTGGGTGTGAAAACATCTCAAGAGGACTTCCTATTACATAATTCAGGTTCTGTCGTTTGTACCCGTCCCTTTTACAAAAGTTCTCTTTATTTATTTATATCTATTTATTTATTCACTTATTTATATTTATTCATTTATAATTATTTTTTGTCATTTTTATTATTCACTTTATATATTTATTTAGATATAATTCTTCTTCTTTATGTACAACGCATCCCTCAGTGGCTGAGTATTGTCGCGTTTAGGAGCAAGTGCGGTGCAGAAA
>JAMKCH010049464.1:0-11162 GCA_023653785.1 Ophioderma brevispina | reverse complement strand
ATCTTTCTCAGACGTTCATCGATGCCTTTCTTTCGGCATTTTTCGCAAGGTGTTTGCCATCCCTGAACTCTACATTGTACTCTTGAGTTTGACACTTCGTGAGTAATTTCCTTTTATGGGGTCACAGTCTTGTCCGATGATTTTTCGATATTTTGGGTATATGTGCAAAATATCCGGCAGAACTACGGCATTCGTTCACGGCCTATGTGTCGAGCCATGAATAGAATCCAGCCAGAGCCTCACATACCGATAACGCCTGCAGAAATTGACTAATTACCACCCATGTATTGATACTGTATGCGGCGACTGAGCGCAGTGTCAACTTTGGCAAAAGATGGGGGCCCCATTATTTGGTTTTTGTTTTGTTTTTTATTCAATGTGTTGTGGTGTTGAAATCATCAAAATCGACCCAGTAAGTCGTAAATTTTGACAGTTTTATGTATAGTTGTGGAAAATATTGAAAAACAATAGGGTTATTAAACCCCCAAAATGGTTGTAAAAAAATTTGCTCGAAATGTTGTGGTGTTCAAAACACGATAGGGTGTTATGTGTAATCGTACATCTACACAGTATTGCAATACGTGTTTTAGAATACTAGCGTTAAAATCCCACGAAAAAAATAGGTGGTTAACAATGTTTTTGATTTACATGTAGCCTATTGACTCCATTAAATTGTGCTGAAATGTGCTAAATATAAATGCTGGCAATAATAATCTTTTGTTTTCAATGGATGTGCTGTTTATCTAATATGGATTTAGATCAAGAGTCATAGCATATGTACAAAATTACAATCTACTCATCAAAAATGCCAATATGGCATGATAGCTTCATGTACTGTGAGACAATCGTTCGTTCGTGCGTGCAAGTCCAAAACACAGTGGAATATCCGTCTTTAACCAGCTAGATATTTTCATCTCCAGTTGATCAGGCCTGGAATTCCCTTGAGGACTTGGAACCCCTCACAGTCATCTATGATGTGGCTAATGGTGTGTGGCTCTCCACAATCGCAGTTTGGTGATAGTTCTACTCACCTCCTGATCTTGTGAATAAGTTCTTGTATATAACGACCAACCCCAGTTCTGAGCCTGTTGAGGTTGACCCATGCTTTCCCATCAAAGTCACAGCCTTTGGGCTTGCTAGATGGGCCGTCCACAAACTGTCTTAGTTTCAAAGTAGAGGAGACCATTGCGCATACCATCTGTCGTTGATCCAAGATGATCGACAGGGATACCGTGACCGCAGTGTCATGGATTGGTTAGCAAAAAGTGGGGGAATCCTTGGAATTCTCTGATCCTCAAGGGTGTTGGTGGGGGGGGATTAGGCTACCAGGTTCATCACACATTTTAGTCTAATGTCCAATTGGGGGGGTCCCCCCATGCAACCCAAAAGGTATATGTTTTAAGTTTACATATTTGTAAAGCTAATAGTGTCTAGTTAAGAATTTTGATGTTCCCATGCGAATATGGTTCCCATATATATGTTTTGTGAGATTGAGAGCCACGTGAATGAGCCTAGCTAAAGCAACTGCACAATATAAGGGGTAGGGTTAGCATAACAGCCATTATCTCCACTTTTCAGTGCTAATAATTTTCTCTAACAGAGGATATCAAAATAAACATCTTCTATCGGTGACCTGATGTGATCCATGGGGCAAAGGTCCAAGGTCATTAATGTTTTGTTGCCTATTTTAGGCATACAGTGTTTTATTTCTATATGTTCTATTTTCTAGGATACTGGTTTTCACTCCACTTTTTTGCTTAATTCGGCTGAATGCATTCTTTGATGTATGTAAGTAGTAGTTAAAAGCATAACTTTCAAAATCACATGGGAATGAGTTACGTTTTGAGTTAAAGGTCAACGCACTTTGTAGAAAAAAATCCATGTTCGGTATAAGCTTGAGGCGTGAAAGTGCTCATTAGATAACTACGGAACTTCCCTTACCTGAAGTGCTACTGGACATAATATAATGTTCATTGGAAGGTGTAGACAACACCCTACTCTACATCTACACTGGTCTATGACAAGATTATAAATTTTGCAGGGGTCATCCTGGGGTCATTTAGAGGTCAATTTAAAGTTAATGGATAATTTTGGATGTAAAATTTATTTTTGATATCAAAAATTGGTTTAAGATATTACTACTAAAATTTTCTTCCAAAACCCTTAGTGCTGATAGTATTTGAGTCTATAAATGTTCTCTTTCTGGGTAAAAGGCACATTTTACTGATGTTTTAGAATAATTTGAAGGAATTTGATTCTTGAACGGCGCATAATTTTGATAGTTTCAAATTCCATGAAAAATAGTTGTATTATATGCAAATGATAACACTTTACAGACTAATGTCGTACCAATACTCGTTTCCTCTGTTTTTCTCTTTCTAGGGGTAGCAAACCATGATCTCCACTTTTCATTGAACAATTGGCATGATTTTAAGTACTAATAAATAGCTAATAATTTTCTCTAACAGAGGATACCAAAATGAATGAAGTCCATGCATAATGAACCTGATGTGATGGGGTCAAAGCCGTCACAAGGTCGTAAAAAAATTGGGGTATTTTCGGTATGGGTCTCCATTTACAAGTACTCATTTTACAAAATTCTTCCTTTCATTCAGTTTTGTGAAATATGGTCGCATGCATTTTTTATTATTATAAGTAGTTACTCAAGAAGTATAACTTTCAAAATCGCTGAGGCCTAAATGGTACTATTGACTGAAAGGTCAACACACTTTAGGTATATGGCATATTAGGTATAGTTGAGGCGTAAAAGCGTCATGAGATACCTTGCTCATTTTACCGAAGTATAAGGACATACAGTGATATATGTCTCATTGCGAACGTGTATACAACACCCTACTCTACACTAGTCTTTGACACGACTATAAATCTGCAGAGGTCAACTTATGGTCATTTAGAGGTCAAATGAGGTCATCGGAGATACAATTTAAGGTTAGTTGATATAATTGTGGATGAAAGTGTATTTAGTAATCAAATTTGTTTTTAAAAAGAAGACTACAAAGTTTTCTCCAAACATATGTACAGTGTGCTAGATTGAGTAAAAGTTCTCTTGTCTGGAGTAAAAAAAGCCCACTTTGCTGATTTAAATTAAATTTAAATGATGATACTTTGTACTAGGTATATTTCCAAGAGTTTATAGTATCAAAATAATAACATTTAAGAATACATGTAGATCTATTACTCGTACTCATTTCCTTTCTCTGGGATTAATAAAATCCATTATCTCCACTTTTCAAGGGACTATGGAATTGGCAGATTTAGGTACCAGATGGATACTTAATAATTTGCTCCACAGAGGAGTATCAAAATGAAACACTAGCAGTGGACCTGATGTGACCTGGGGTCAAAAAATGCACAACCATTAAGGGGATTGGGGGTATTTTAGCGTAGGTCTTCATCTACAAGCTACACCATTTTCCTCAGAAACTGATTTTCATCCAGTTGGGCTTATATTGGTCGCATTACAATCATTGATGTATACAGGGTGTCTCAGAAAGAACGTTACCATCCAGAAACGGCCATTTGCTTACTTAATCATTCTTTGCTTGGTTAGCTAGTTATATGAAAATATGTCCTCTTTTGAACACAATAAAGAAAAAAGGGTGAAAAAATACATAACCAATGACTATTTCCCTAAACTGATGTCAAACCTACTTGTCCACGCTGCAATAGCAGAGAAACATTGTACATGTAATTTTATGGATGTGAGCACACGTAACTCCTCAGATTTAATTATTTTGTTTATTGGTTTTTGATTTTTTTCTATTTCCTATTTTTCATCAATATCCATTGCATAATAAGTAACCTAAATCCCTTTACCCGTCTCCTATCATAATACATAATATGAATTTGGTTTAAAAAGCGCACTTTCAAATAATGGCATTGGCGGACTCCTACAATGACATATTCTACTGAATGCTCTGGAGTTAAAGGACCATCGGGCATCTGAAGGGCTAAAGTTTCTCAAGTAGGGTCCCAGTAGTGGCAATCAAGGGGAACAGAGGACAAATTCGGAACATGGCAAGACTCTAGAAAGGTGCCAAGGAGAGAGATATGATCATCCAAAGAACAGGACAATCAGCCGTAAATAATGCTGCAGTGCGTAGAGAACTGAACAATAAAACTCTAGGAACCAGCAATGACCTTGGAATTTGAGAGATTATTGGCCAGGGAGGTCCTAAACATTTTATGTTGGAGACATTGCATCCTGGTTTCCTCTGCTAATGCTGCCATGGAACAAAGTAGGTTTGCATCATTTTTAGGGAGGAAATAGTCATTGTTTGGTTATTTTTTCACCGTTACTTTCTTGTTTGCACAAATGTAAAAAAGGTACATATTTTCATAATATTAAAGCTAAAACACGGATAAGATTGATTAAGTCAGTTAAAAAAAATGGCCGTTTCTGGATGGTAACGTTCTTTTTGAGGACCTACCCTGTATAGGTAGTACTCAGAAGTGTAACTTCAAAATAATATCGGTTATAGTAGGATTTTTTATTCCTGTCGTTCATTTTTAAAAGTTTTTGGCGACGTGTCGACGATTCCATTCGTTCTCAGAGGTTGTAGGCCTTAGTAGTAAGGGGTGATAGCGTTACACGCATCTCCTGTTCAGTCATATAAGGCTTGTATAGAGAGGACAATTGAAAGGAAAACTGTACGCTTGTCTTGCGATAGAATATCCTATGTATTTTAGAACAGATACGGGTGTGCTTTGTAGCCAAAGACGCATGTACATAGGCTTAATGGATGTTATGTTTTACGTCAAATTCCAGCGAAATGCCAATTTGATTCCTGGGGAGGAAAGATCATAGAGGTTCCTATGATTTGAGAATACGTAAAAAAGCATCGGAGGACGCGGTCGATTACCTGTGAGCATTTTGATCTTTTGGGTAATCTTATCAGCTACTTTGCTATGCTTAATTAATAAGTACTTGTCTTTGGTATATTCGCGTCATGCATGAATATGAACCTCTATCAATCTTCGTTTTATACAATATTTTAGATATGCAATCTCTATAATGCACCTTGTTTTAAAGGGACCCCAAAGTTGTTTTTGACTGCAGCGTGTTCAATTTGCGTCCATTTATGATGACAGTATTGAGAATTAAATTTCTAAATATTTAATGTGTGTCATATCAGAAGGTCTGAGGCGAGTTTTGTCATTCTGATTGGTTTATGACAGAATATGTTCACATGCGAATTAAGCATAAAATCTTTTGATCACATTAATAGGAGTACATTGTCTCTTTAAGGAAGTGTAGGATATGTCACCTAAAGACCCATTAATGAAGATCAGAGGAAATATACAATATGCTTATGTTTTTTCTCTGAGTTTGACCACAGGGGCCCCCATTTAGGCTCATTTATTAAACAACTGTGATTAGTTCTTTGTTGTGTTTATGCTTGTTCAGGATTCATTTAAATACGCTACTTTTCGTATATAGCCTTTGGTTGTCGTTTTGCATATTTTATTTCTGGGAAAAATGTTTTTCTCTTTAAATTTCCGTAATGTCTCTGAAAAGTCTTACTACTCTGGCATTATTCGCCAAGTTTGTAGATTTGCGTCGTTGTTAGGACGGCTACACACTCGGTTGCCCTTCGCTGTTATTAAGCAGTTAGCGCGCGCCGCCACGCCGACTTTTACACTATACCCACCTTTTACGGCTACCATCTCTCAAAACCACAACATCCACAACCGCATCTGAGTATCACTCCATATCAGCGTGACAGCTATCAACATTAGTTCCTCGCCGTGCTCCTACTCTTTTGGACCTTATGGATACCTCCGAATCCATCCCACCAACACCGGTAAAGCTTGTGATCTAGCTACGTACAGGTATTCCTAAGATGCAGCCCTCCTCGGCCTCTGCACACCAGACAGTCCAGCCTACGCCAAGCCCACGACAACCATCTACCTACCATCCAAAGCGGGAGAAGATCGTCCTCTCCGACAAGGCTAAGAAATGGTGTGGGGTGAGCTTAGCAAAATTAAGCAAGCTCGTCTGACTGCGTCGTCGAAAAAGCCAACTCTCTCGCCCTTGACATAAGAGAGGCCAAAGCTAAAGGAGAAACTCTGCCTATGTTTGAGGAAAAAAGCCTTCCCCAACTGCCTGGGGCCAACCTAGTTGGGCCTTCCAAGCAAAATTGTCCACATATATAGCAAGTGCTCTGAAAAGCTAATGATGGCCACATCGCAACACCTGCTCACGGGAAGATAGTTCCGGCTTTCCAACAAAAAGCAGATGACCGTTGCGAGATCGCCCTAGCCTACTTCAATAAAGCCTTGCCTTCGGCAGAGAAAGATAGGGTCTACAGCGCTCAATATTGTGACCAATCCATTAACAAGCTGAAGAGGGGGTCAAATTGTCAAAGTCGTGAAGCTATCGCCCAGAGACCAAGCTTCCCAAAGATTCCAAGCCAGGAAAAAGAGCTTCAAAAAAAGAAGCTCAAAACCGAAGGCATCACGCCAGCTAAACTCTAAGTTGGCAATGAGGTCTTCCCGGCCTTTTTAGGCCACCAATCTTCCACAAAGCGAGATGACTTATGTTGTCCCATGTTCTCCTTGGTGTCCTTTTTATTTATTTAAATAAGATACGTGTCAACAAACATTACCCTTCTTAGTTTGACACACAACAAAAGCCCATAAAATGACCGAATAGGAAATTCAAACTTAATAAGAATATTAAAAGGCATAACAGGACAAAACCAGTTCCGAAAATGCCATTTAAATTCCAAAATTATTGAAAAAAAAACAAATTCTAAAAAGAAAGTGCTCCAAAAACTAAGGACTGTGATTTGAACAAAAGGTTTGTCATAATTTAGCAAACGAAAATTTTTCTGAGCAGAATATTCTGTTTGGGGAAGAAGGTTGAAATCTGTAGACATCCCAAAAGACCCAAAGCAGAGTTGCTTGAAGGGATGTTTAATTATTCATGAGAAAAATGCGCATCCTTTTGATAATGTCCAAAGGAGAGCAAAACCAACTCAAAATTCAAAAACGCTTCTACTTTGAGATCCTCTGTCTACTCACTGTTTAGATCTAGAAAATTACCTTGAATCTACAAAGTGAACTAATCAAAAACAAATAAATTAGAACCCCATGATAACTTGACGAAAGTGAACGTCAACCTCTCAAATACATCAAGGAAAAAGAAACATCGAGTTTTTCCAAAAACCTGATAAATCACAATCTCGTGGCATTGTCGTAATCAATAAAAATGATACATACGTGAAGGTGAAATTATGCTGCAAGGGAATCAATACCCTCAAATGATGCGATATGACTTCGAACAGTGAAATTGATCCAAAACATTTAAACCTCAGTTGTGGATCATAGCTTGATTAAAAAACATATAACTACCTATACCCATTAGAACATAAACCGAACACCGATATTACTTTTCCCAAAAATTCACAAAAAAACTCCCGCTGAACGAGTGCTTTCATCGAAGAACCAGCTTACTCAGTACTTGCGGTGGACCATTTGAAAATTGGTGAATTTATCGACTTCTTTCTTGTGCCTCTTGTTCAAAAACAAAACAACTTATCTAGAGACACGAAAGATTGTGCTATAACAATTGAACATTTTACCTCTACCCAACAAATATCTTTGGTGACAATAGACTGTATCTGTATGTTCACCAATGTTCTTCAAAATGAAGTAGAACAGAAGTTCTCGAAACTCTGTCTAAAATCAACCCGGGAATATACTATCCCAGAATGCCACATATGATTCATATGGAAGCATTATTAAAATTAGTGTTGCAAAGAAACTGTTTCTCATTCAACGGGAAATATTATTTGCAAACTACAGGAGTATTCATGGGGCAAAGATGCTCCCCGGAACTCTGTGATATAATGTTCCACTCACTGGAAAAGAAATTCCTCTGTTTGAGTGATAAAATATTTAAGTGGTTTCGCTATCGTGATGATATTCTTATGTTCTGGACAGGTGACGAAAATGAACTAGCAAATTTCATAAGTCAAATAAATTCCATGCACCCGACTTTGAAATTCACACATGAGTGGTCAAAACAGAAATTAATTTTCTAGACCTCACTCTGTTTAAGGGAAATAGATTCGAAAAATTCCAGATTCTAGACATGAAATGTTTCAACAAAGCCTGTGACACATTCCAATATCTCTCTAGAGATTCATCCCACCCAACATATGCTTTCGCGGTTGATAAGGGTGGGCCATACGGTATATTCGAAATTCCCAACATCCAGCTCGGAATCAGAATATAAGAGCAAATTGGATTCTTCATTTCTAAACTATTGGTAAGAGGATATGAAAAATCCGAAGTGCTCAACTGCTTGTCAGACATTTCTTACAAACGAAGAAACGTTTATCTAGAGGATGTACCAAAAAATCTAGGTAACATCCCTTTAGTTTTCGGTACTGACTTTTTCCCACAAAGAAGCACACTGAAATTAAACAAGCAATTCTCAGGAATTGGCATTTCATATCTAACAACGCTGATCTGCGCAAAATTTTCCCTTGTCCTCCAATACTTGCACTAAGACGCACCCAAAACCTAGGAGAGCGTCTAATTAGGGCTAAAATCACTCCAGACATAGATCTAGAGTCTTCACCCCTTAACATGCAAAGTATAGGTACAAATGAAGCTAGTTTTGAAACCGAAATTCACCTTATGTCTCAGACACTTATAGACTGCTTGATCTCCTGAACGAAAATTAATGCCATCTCATGAATGCGCGCTCTTTATGACTAATCGAAAGGCACTTATATTGATTGGAACCTCTCTATAGATTCTGTGATTTTAGGACCTTGAAAATATATTGTCAAGATTCAAAATAACAAGACCTACAAAATCCATTAGTAGGGAAAAGTAAAGGAATCTCAAGCATAAACATAACAAAGTACTAATCACAGTTGTTTAATAAATGCGCCTAAATGGGGCCCATTGTGCGTTAAATCAAAAAAAACCATAAAGCATATTGTATATTTCCTCTGATCTTCATTAATGGGTCTTTAGGTGACATATCCTACACTTGCCTTAAAGAGACAATGGTGGACCATATTAATGTGATCAAAAGATTTTATGCTTAATTCTCATGATGAAACATTATTTCTGTCATAAACAATTCGAATGACCAATCTGCTCAACCTTCTGAATAAATACACACATTAAAATATTTAGAAAATTTCAATTCTCATACTGTCACATAAAGTGGACCAAATGGACACGCTTGCAGTCAAAAACAAAATTTGGTCCATTTAAAAACAAGTGACATTAAGAGATGATAATCTAAATATTGTGTTAGATTGACAGAGTTACATATTTCATGCATGATACGACAAGATACCAAAAGACAAGGTACATTATTAAAATTAAGGCATAGCAAAAAGTAGCTGATGAGATTACCCAAAAGATCAAAAAAAATTGATCACAGGTAATCCGAAACGCGTCCACGATAGCTTTTTAAGTTTCTCAAAATCACGAGAGGGAGAACCTTCTATGTCTTTTCCTACCCCGGATCAACATTGGCATTTCGCTTGGAATTGTAAAACAAACCCATCCAGTTACCGTCTATGTACACCGTCTTGCAAACAAAGACACACCCGTATCTTGTTCTAAAAATAAATGGATATTCTATCCATAAGACAAGCCGTAAAGTTTTCCTTTCAATTGTTCTCTCTAGACAAAAGCCTTATGATGAATATCCCCTTTTCCACCTCTCCCCCCCCCCCCCCCCCCTGAACAGGGATTTGCGTAACTCTATTCACCCCACCCTCTTATGCTTAATTCTCATGATTAAACATTATTTCTGCATAAAAAATCAGAATGACAAAACTGCTTCAGCATTCTGATATGACACCACGTGGAAATATGTAGAAAATTTCAATTCATACTGTACATAACTTAAAGTGGACAACGTGACACGCTTCAGTCAAAAACAAAATTTGGTCCATTTAAAAACAAGTGACATTATAGAGATTGATTAATCAAATATGGGTAGATTGACAGAGTTACATATTTCATGCATGACACAGATACCAAAAGAACAAGTACTTTTAACATTAAGCATAGCACAAACCGTACGCTGACTGAAGATTACCCAAAAGATCTCAAAAAATTGATCACAGGTAATCGAACGCGTCCTACGATAGAGCTTTTTTTAGTTGTCTCAAAAAATCAAGAACCTTCTATGTCTTTTCCTACCCAGGAATCAAATTGGCAATTTCGCTGGAATTTGCTAAAACATAAACATCCATTAAGTCTATGTAAACTGTCTTTAACACAATAAAACACCCCGTATCTTGTCTAAAAATCAATTGATATTCTATCCATAGAACCAAGCTAAAGTTTTCTTTTCAATTGTTCCTCTCTATACAAAGCCTTATGATGACTGAACAGTAGATTGCGTAACTCTATCACCCCCTTCCTGCTTAATTCTCATGATTAACATTTGTCTGTCATAAAACAATCATAATGACAAACTCGCTCAAAAATTCGATAGACACACGTGAAATATTAGAAAATTTCATTCTCATACTGTCACTAAGTGGGACCAAATTGACACGCTTGCATCAAAACAAAATTTGGTCCCATTTTAAAAACAATGACATTTTTTTTTTTTTTAAGAGATTGATATCTAAATATGTGTTAGATTGACAGAGTTACATAT
This sequence comes from Ophioderma brevispina, assembly GCA_023653785.1. Classification (NCBI taxonomy): domain Eukaryota; kingdom Metazoa; phylum Echinodermata; class Ophiuroidea; order Amphilepidida; family Ophiodermatidae; genus Ophioderma; species Ophioderma brevispina. Next base: position 493 of record JAMKCH010049464.1, on the reverse strand, counting down.
TTCATGCAGCATAACACAGATACCAACGACAAGGTACATATTAAAATTTTTAAAAAGCATAGCAAAAAGTACTGATGAGATATACACCCAAAGATCAAAAAATGACACGTTAATCGAAACGCGTCCTACGATAAGCTTTTTAAGTTTCCTCAAAATCAGAGAACCGTCGATGTCTTTTTCCTACCCCAGGATAATTGGTATTTCGCTGGAATTTGCTAAAACATAACTCCCTTCCAGTCTAAATGTACAAACCGTCTTGCAAAACAAAGACACACCCGTATCATGTTAAAAATAAATGTATTCTATCCATAAGACAAGCGTACAGTTTTCCTTTTTCCTTGGTTCTTCTCGATACAGAGCTTTGCTGACTGACAGGGATTGCGTAACTCTAACTATAACATCACCATCACCCCCCTTACTATTTTTTTCTACAAGAGCGTTGACCTTTAACTCATGTAATCATTACGCCATGTGATTTTAGGTTTATGCTTCT
>JAMKCH010049463.1:0-11181 GCA_023653785.1 Ophioderma brevispina | reverse complement strand
ATGGTGTGGGGAGACAGCACGAAAATGCCTATCAGTGGTATACAGCACTGGATGCTATCAAGGGCAATGCAAAGCACTGGATGCTATTAGGGTAGACAGTCCGTACAGTACAATAATGACTAAAATATGGGATTTTGTTCCTTATTAGGCTGTTTGTTTGGTTGGGGTTGGGGTTTTGGTTTGTTGGGCCTATCACACTTGTAGGGGTATGTAAGGATACAAATATGTTACAGGCATGATGCAAAAATCTGATTTTTAATGATTTAAATTTTCTGTATTTATAAATCAACTGATAGTGTCTTTAAGTTTAAAATGTGTCATTAATCTGGTGCCATAATCATAACCTCTTGTTTGCCACTAGTTCTGCAGAAGCCGAAGACCCCACCAACCAAACGCTGTGTTGAAATTCAAATCAATTCACATTTGTTTTAATTTTTTGTATTGTATATACGATTTAAATTCCCTAGAGTAATATCCTAGATTTGAACAATAGGATCTTATAGATTGTATCAATTTCAAAATATTGTTTTGAAAATTCCCCAAAATTCCTAAAATTCTCATAAATTCCAGTTTACGAGGAGAGTGTGGCGCACTGGTTAGGGTATCCCCTTTGGTGGGCAGAAGGTCGCGGCGGTTTCGAGCCGCGCGGCGTGGCGCCACTTGCCTGGGATTTATTGGGTACTAAATTCTGGATGTGATTTGTAAGAACTATTGATTAAAATTGGAATTTCGCTCCCCCATGGTTCTTTGTACTTGGCCAACGAACATGTGAATACCGGGGGCCTCCCTTTGGAGGGACGTTAAGCCGTCGGTCCCATATACAGGGAGAATCACGCCTGTAGGGTGAAAACCCCTGGCTGTCCAATTCTCTCTGGATCCCTGGGCATCATTGAAGCAGTGTCTGAACACTGAATGATCTACCAGGCTAATAAGAACAAAATTAAAAAAATAAACATCATCAAAATAAAAATTAACTTGATACTTTGCTTCCATATTCAAATTTGTATTGACTTCAGCAATTATAGTAATCACAAGATAGTGCCATATTTTAAAACAATTTCTTGGATTTGGAGTGTTTTATTTTTGGTTGCAATTACATTCATTAATTCTGGCATGATTTTAACAGATACCAATTTTGTAATAACTTCAAATCTTCCATTTCATTGACGTGCAATAAATATTGTATTTTTTTATATTTATAAAAGAAGATATTTATGGAACTGATTATGTGGACTATTAAAACTTGTGTCGATATTTAAAACTAGACTTCCTTTGTTTATGTTTAATCTGTGTTTTGTTCTTTTGTCATGTGGGCAATCTTCAAGCAAGCATGGCATATAACTGTGGGCGAAACAACTCAGCCCATTCATAAAAGTGGCACAAATCGATTTGGTGTATCACACTAATTGATTCATATCTCTGAACAAAGCAATGAGATTGAACAAACACCATTGGCGAAGCCTGGTCTTTGTTCTTTAATATTATGCCAAGCAAGATTGACTATTTGAATTTCAAAAGGCAATTGGATCGAAATGAAATAAACGAAATCTAATTGCAAACATTATATTCTGCAGGGATAATTCCGGGCACATGATAGCTTTGTGGATGGCCGCATCAACAAACAACTGTCTCTTGTTATGACGTTGGCAAAGGTTTTGTGACTGGTGCCGGAATAGTGGTCAAAGTTATTGATTCAGGCTAGTTGACGACCCAAATACTGAATGAACTCAAGAGGTACTCTGAGAACTCACGTCTTAATATAATTCTACAACTAGTCAAGGATATACCAGAATCGGACCATTTGGGGTCGCATATGCCACTTGTTTTTATTTTATTAAAATGCCACTTGTTACTCTTTTATTTTGTTATTTATTAAAAAGCATTTGGTCAGAATTTTCAATTGCGGTGTCTCCACATTTGTCACTCAATTTTCATGGCGGCTTGGACAGCCATGAGTCCTTTGCTATAATCTCTGTAAACCTAGAAGTACAAGTAATCATCGATTCGCTGTGCGGCATTATTGCGGCTTACTACCAAACCCCGCGTATACACTCTTAGCGCAGTCGAAATCCATGAAATCACACCCGATTTAAGACACAGCGCATGATGTGAGATCAAAAAAATCTCTTACACTGAGATACGCAAATCTGGTTTGAATAAGTCACCATACCCAGATTCTTTGTGAGACTTGTGTTGAGAATTTTTATTACTTTGTACTTCTAGTTTTATGGCGTGTCCCACATTTGTGACCTTTGTCCCTTTTGCAACTGCATGACACATGACCTGCACTTTCCCCCCTGTATTTTTGTGTCACCCTGCCTTGAAGGGCAGGAAGAAACATAGGATCACTTGTCACTGTAGTTTTTTGTTGTCTGTTGATGTCTGTTGTTGTCTGGTTGTGAAAAAAAAAGGGTTTACATTGGCCTGTAATATCCTCATACGTTGATGGACTTAAACCAAATTGCGAATCACAGTGTGCAACATGGCCATCCCCATTTGTTGTGAGGTCAAAGGCAATCAAGGTCAAAGGTTACGTGAGGTCAAGTTGTAAGATAGGCTGTGAAAATGTAAAATTAGTTCCAATTGGAACCAAACTTGAGTCATAAGTGCAACAATGGGAGCCCTCATTGTTGATGAGGTCCAGGTCACATATTCAAGGTCAAAGGTCATGTGTTAGGCCTATCATTTACTAACCCGATGACAGGCGACACAGCGGTCCGAGGACGCTATGTATTTTTTAAGTCGAAATAGTACTAAGTTTACCTGAGAAATAAGCTCAACATGGGGTAATTAATTTATGAAGAATTTTTAATCAAGTCAACCACACAACTGTCATGACTGTCATTTATGTTGTGTGGTTGACTTGATTAAAAATTCTTCATCATAGTACTAAGGTTGCTTTTTATTTTTATCATAGACCTACAACTAAGTCTAATTAAGTTTGGAGACTTAATGGACCTCAATTATGTCATGTAAAGAAAATCCCTGTGATGTTTTATGGAACATCATATTGGCTTTGTTCCTCCTGAGTCGGCCTTTAAATTTTGTGGAACATTAAATCAGGGTAGATTTAGCCAGCCCAACATCCTATAGGATTAGAAACTTTCATAGGGTCATGGCAAGGGGCTAGTGAGCGTCACCTGACCCACAATGTTAACTTTTTTCAACAAAAAAAAAACCATACATCCCCTAACTTTTTGCCTCTTTTGCCTTTTTTTTTCAGGCTCTTTTTGGGGTTTGGGGCTTTTTGAATGGGGGGGGGCATCCTCCCCCACTGCCCCCCCTGGTTACGGGCTTAACTTCAGGTGTCCCCTCCCCCCAAGGAGTGGCAGCACTTTTCAAATAAATAAAGTAGATGTTCAATGCTCGCAACATTGGTCTAGCTAGGGAACAAGGATTATGCTATAGAAGTGGCCAGGCATAGCTGTGGAAAAGTCTCCATTATTTTGACAAAACTAGAATGGACCAAAAAAAATGTCAGCAACACAGGTTTGACACTGATTTGAATTATTTATTTTTTTCAGGTTGGTTTTTTTTTCTGTGAAATTTTTACAAAATTTAATATGTGGACAAATATGATTTTTCTTAAAAATCTAGTTTTACACCGATTTCTACGGCATGGGCATATAGATCCTATATACACATGATATACAACTCATCACGACATTTGTAGGCCTATATGGCAATATTCCATGTGGGTTCGGATTTGTACAAGTAATGCTCTGAGCATGTCCCTACTTATATCAGTTTTTATCAGAATTGGGTTGTCCCTGCTTAGAATTGTTCTAAATTGTTCTAAAATATATGAGACGCATTTGCATAGGGTCAAACCCGGTCAAACAGCTGTGTAGGATTACAGATAATATTAACGGGTCTCTCCATATATTTGAAAATTGTTTGGAAATTCTTTTTCCCAGGTATGCTTCAACGTATTCATCCAGGAATAGCAGTATCTGTGAAGACTAGGCAGGCTATTCGTACAGTGCTCAATATTTCACGTGACACCATTAAAGACCTGCAAGGAGCCGGCTTGCTGGATGAAACTGAAGTGCACAAACTAGAAAAGGTATAGTGTGTGAAGTTCTTTTAGCAGTGGTATTTCATGGCCCCTTCTACATTCACTGAAAACATTATTAAGGATGGTGTCAACCCTGAGTTTCTGGGTATCTGTTTTAGCTTGTAACTTCTCAAATATTTGACTATAATTTGTAAAAGTATACATTTCTAGAAGGTAAATTGGACAAGGAATCAGATTGTGACATTGAATTAATGTATAACTTGCCATATTTTGAGAAAAATAAAAAAGGAAGATTTTGCCACAAAATTTTCAGACAGCAGCAAAACAAAAACAATTTGAATTTCCATGATTTCTCTTGTTATTTTTTACAAACAAGATACATTTGTTTAGGAACTGTTTTTCCATTTTTTAAAAATAAGTTTTTTTGAAAATTAAGAAAAAGGTTTAAAAAGTGTGATTTTTACCAAAAATATGAGTACATATTGAAGAATATCTTTAAATAGAAATTGAAAAATGAAAAATGGAGAAAACCATTCCTAGAGTAGACGATTGCTATCATATGAAAGTTAAACCTTACCCTTTACTTCGGTATTTTTTGGGTTATCTTGTCTGAAAATTTACCATATTTACCCAAAATTGAATATTGAGAAAATCAGTGTTTTAGTAAAAATGTGACTTTTTACGCCATTCCACTCTTTGAATTTTAAATTGAGTATGTTATGCAAGTGATGAAAATGCATCTGTAAGCGCTATCGAATCAAAAATCTTTTGCCTCAAACTCCAGAAATCAGAAGAAAAAGAAATTTCATCAGGTCAAAATTACCGCTTTAATTGTTTACATTTTCAAATATTATTTTGCACTTTTTCCAAGATGCGTTCGCGCAAAAGTAAATAAAAGTACACGTCCGCTTCATTACGTAGTAAAATTCACCGCGCGGCACGATGCTGTGCATTGCGCTTGACAGCGTGAAATGTGCTTAAATTCCCGCTGTTAAGACCATGTGCTTTTTGTGACTTAAAATAGTCAAAATAGCTGTTTTAAATGGGCAAAAAAATACAGGACAGGGTTATCTGCAGTGGATAACCTTTGTTGGTAATGATAGAACACATGTTCAGTGCATAGATAGAGTTGGCTCAATTATTACGGGCAATTAATATGAAAGTTGGAAGGTAATCTAATTTGATACTGCCTTTACCCATTATAGGACTTGCACTTGAATTTTCCAACATCAAGCCATCACCATTTTTTCTTTCTTCTTTTAAAAAGGAGGTGGAAGTGCGAATGAAACGATTGATGAAAGCACCTGCTAGCATTCCTCCCCCACCACCAGAGGCTTTGCTAAAAAATGTGTCATGGCTTTCAGGAGACAAGAAATTGATCCAGTTCATCACAGTATGTTAAATTAAAAAAATATTACTCAATCTAGCTGATACTAGAATTTTGGGACAGTTTAGAACCGAGACAAATGCGCAAATGGGGAGTCAGAATTATGATTGACCCAAAAAGCATTTAACTAGTTAAAGGGACAAGCAGCGATTTGCTGATCCGAAACATCGAAAAAATCATCAAAATTCATATTTTGATATTTTTGTTATTGGCATGGATGTGCTAATATAACCTGCAAGTGGTAGGTTTGAAATCTGTGTATTAAAGACAAGGCGGTGCCTTTTATCTGATTCTGTAATTTAGATACGTGCGTATCAAAATTCCGACTTGAGATCAAAAAAGCCTTTCTCTGTAAATATCTGAGATTTTTAAGCATGATATTGTGCGCCATGACCTGTACAGTTTGACCTCAAACACAAAGATTATTTATATTTGTTTATTCTGTACTGGTGTAAACCACAATCAGCTGTTTAGTGTAGAATTTGGGATGCCATCGCTGTTTATCTATTTACGGGAGACTGTATGAAAAATTTCTTCAAATACTTAATTTTTTCACTATTTGGTGTGTTTTTCTACATAAAACACTTATCCCTGATTTATAAGTTTAAAAAATGCATTTCTACATTTTTTTATTTTCTCGCATTATCGCTGCAGATCCCTTTAACAAAGCAACTGTCTTGAAAAGGAAAGGGCCAGCTACAATTATAATTGTATACATACCAACTACAAATATAATCCTATGTATATCAAGGTCTAAAATGACCCTCCTCCTCCTCTCTAAAGAGTGCGAGTTCCAGTATCAGCTAGAATCTAGTATAGTTGTAAGATTTGCCATTTAGGGGTAGTTGATTATTACGTTTCGTTAGATAAGTTTCACGTTCTAACTTTATAATGTTTTAGTAAGCCTTATGAAGATATATTTCTGTGAAGAAATTTGATTTCAAAGGTAAGGGAAGTGGTCACCAACCCCTTCTATATTTTTTTTGCACCCTACCAAACTGAAACCCCTTTGCTGGTGATTGTCAATTGATATTTTGCAACCCTTTTCATATATAAACAGCTGCACCAACGTGTCAAGTATGAAGTCATTCTGACCTCAAGTCCACAGTTTCACACCGGTAAATACTTGTCCCATTCGTTCCTGTACAAAATGGAATATCTCAGACATTAAACCCTAGTCTACCGAAGGGGGGGTGGTACCAACCCCCCTTCAGTTTTTTCCCCGGGCTTGCTAAAACCCCCTTTTTTGGTGCCAAATTATTAATGTAATTGTCAATTGACAGTTCCGCTCCTTTTCATCCAAAAACCAAAAATCCACCGGGGGATAGGTAGAATACAGGGTGATCCCAAAAATGATGGATAGGGGGGGGTGGTAACACCCCCACCCCTCCGGAAGAAGTATACAAACATGCCTAACACAACACAGGAAACTCACAGGACACTTGATTTTGGTACCAAGAGAAGCTATGGTCCTCCTCTTTACAATGATACCAAATGAGTACCAACATGCCTAGCATTACGTCACTATGATGTCATAAAGGTCGATGTCAGCAAAACGGCCATTTCCATAGACACACACAGTTGAAAAATTCAATTTTGTCGCCAAAAAGGGTAAGGGAAAATCAGATTTTTCATGCTGTTTTTGACATCTAACTTGATGGGAAATGACTAGTGTTATATAATGACAGCATTTTAGAGCTTATAATAAGGTGTTTGAGTCGACTAAAATGGAGAAGTATCAATTTTTCCACCCTATATTCAGTATTTTAGGACATTCACTCAAAACATATGGACGTCATGGTGACGTCATAATGGGATGTTGATCGACTTATTTTGGTACCAATGGAAAGAAAGAAACTCTAAAGCTATCCTTTGGTACCAAATTACAGGAATCGGGTGTTCAGTAAAGGAAAACACAGGGGGGGGTGGTAAACCCCCCCCCCTTCGGGAGTTTTGTTACAAAAATGGCTCAGGTAGACGAGGGTAAAGCATAAACATTCTGCTTGAAGATCATCATATCTCTTACCCGATCAATCATGAAATTGGATTAGTTATCCCCAAATTTCCGAGCTGCTGGACCATGAAGACTAGCACGCACCATAGACCCTGGAGGTCAGAGCACTTTTTCAGTCAGGGGTTCCCTTTAAGAATACGGTTAAAATTGGTTTATCAGATCAAAATAACATATCAATGTCAAACTTTTCTTGATATTCCTACAGATTTTATACTTAATATTGATAGCAACCATGATTTTCAACCCAGATCTCACCATTTTCTCAGTCTTTAGGGTACACTTGGAAAAGGGTCCGCAAAAAACACCATCATTTGCAGCAGGGCTGGACTTACCTCTGTTTCTCCTATTAATATATTTACTGGTGGTAATCGCCACCAAGCACAAAACTCTCATTCCATAGACACACGGGTAGGATATGCAGGCATTCAATTTTGTTAAACCAAATTTAAGATTTTTTGAGTTTTGGCTCTAAATGATGGGCAAAAGGCTATTTGTTATATACAGAGTATTTCGGTCTAAAAATGTTTGTGAGCCACATATCAGAAATATCATCCACCCAATTATTGCCATGTTTTTTCTACTTTCCTTTCCTTGACTTATGATGTCATAGGGACTTATATTGGGAAGTTTTAGTTATTTTGATGCCAAAAAAGAAGTGCTAATATCTGTGTTCGATCTGAGGTTGAAGGTGATGTCACTGTCTTTTCTGTTGCACAACCATAAATTGTGCACACTAGGCTTAAAATCATAGCATGATATGTATATGCAAATAAAGGTGGCATTTTGAAATGCTAATGGGAATACAAAGATGCAGTATGACATTACACCTTCAACTTAAAGTGACTATTCTGTGGTACCACATTTATCTATCTATTAATACGGGTGGTCTGTGTGTCTGTCTGTCTGTCTGAACACGTCCATTTTCTCGGAAACAGAGGGTCGCCCATTCCTGAAATGGGTGTCCCTTGACTGTCCAAAGACTGCGTTTGTATTGGTTATTGGATCAAAGGTCATCGGGGTCATTCAAGGTCAAATGGGTAAATGTTGGTGTATGGAAATGAAACTTGGTGTTGATGCCAAAAATGTTAAAGGTCACTTTTTTTTTTTTTTTTTTTTGGTAGGATATGCAGTGATTCAATTTTGCACCCAAATTTTAGATTTTGTGCAGTTTTGGCTCTAAATGATGGCAAAATGGCTATTTTTATATACAGAGTGATTTAGTGTCTTAAAAATGTTTGTGAGCCAGCATATCAGAAATATCATCCACCCAATTATTCAGTGTTTTCATACTTTCCTTGACTTATGATGTCATAGGGACCTTATATTGGGAAGTTTTTAGTTATTTTGATGCCAAAAAAAGAAGTGCTATAGTCTGTGTCATCTGAGGTTGAAGGTGATGTCACTGTCTTTTCTGTTGCACAACCATAAATTGTGCACACTAGGCTTAAAATCATAGCATGATATGTATATGCAAATAAAGGTGGCATTTTGAAATGCTAATGGGAATACAAAGATGCAGTATGACATTACACCTTCAACTTAAAGTGACTATTCTGTGGTACCACATTTATCTATCTATTAATACGGGTGGTCTGTGTGTCTGTCTGTCTGTCTGAACGCGTCCATTTTCTCGGAAACAGAGGGTCGCCCATTCCTGAAATGGGTGTCCCTTGACCGTCCAAAGACTGCGTTTGTATTGGTTATTGGATCAAAGGTCATCGGGGTCATTCAAGGTCAAATGGGTAAATGTTGGTGTATGGAAATGAAACTTGGTGTTGATGCCAAAAATGTTAAAGGTCACGACAAGGTAATCAGGGGTCATTCAAGCCAGGTGATCACGCAAGCCAGGTGATCGCAAAACCCGGGGACTGCCTAGTAGGAAAGGATATTATGAAAATCAAGCTTGGTTGTATCCCCCTTGGGTGCATTGTTTAAAAAATGGCTCAGATAGATAAGGGTTAAAAACAAGGCGGTTCTCGAACCACAAGTGTCGCCTGGTTGCGCGATCACTTTATGATGAAGTTTGGCAATGATGATTAGAAAGAGAACAAATGCACTGGAGAGAAGTGTTATACAAAATGACCAAGTTTGAAGTAAATCTGGCATACAGGGTGTCAAAAAAAAAGTGGTGCAAGCATAAAAGGCTGATTTCTCAAAACTGGCTGAAGCGGGGTGTGAATTTTCAATTGTTCATGAGGATATTAATTATACTATTTTGTATAAATTGGGCACATCACCATTACATCTGCCAACGCAAGCCAGAGATATGATGCTTATTAAAAGGCCATCTGTTTTTTCCACCCATTCCAGTGGGATTTACACAGGTAACATCATTTGTCTGTTTCTTTCGAGTGATCGATTTCCAACACATTGAATGTGCTGCTGTATTCATGGCATAACCATAACCTGAATTATTACACGGAGGACAACAGAATGCAACACAATATTAGTGTTTTTTTAGATGTATTAATGGCAATAGGCAATAACACGCATGATTACGCCTACAACCGCATTCCTAAATAATTATGATCAGCACAATTATGTTTTATTTTGTTATCGCTACCTTTGCAGTTTTTTTGCTGATAAGAGCATTTTTGCTGAATATAACTTGCAAACTAAGTTGCACAGTGTTTGATTATCAAGTCACATTCTTTTACTAGAAAAGAATTTAAATGGCTAGGTGACACTTAAGTCCTTTGCTCGGCATGGCCTGTTTGCCTGCCATCTTTTAACCAGACTCAATGCCACAACTGCAGATACTGGTACGTTTTTCTTGATGTTTCTCGTCTTAGTGAAGGTTTACACAATTGGAAGAATGTGCCATTCATTTTCATTGAGCTAAGCTGAGAGGAGCACATCTGTCGTTTATTAATTTTGCTACTTTTAACAATTGACTTGAATCTTTGCTTCTTAAAATCTGTTTTAACAGGTAACCCATTTAGAATGAGTATTGTCAGGCTGACAGCTTAAAAGTTATTGTTAGATATTATGTAAGATATTTGTTCAGATACAGCACTGTATTAATTTAGTAGCATATCACCTTCAGGTTCAGAGGTTATCATTATTTTACTCAATGCACACGATTGAGCCACAAATCTATCTGATGTACCGATAATCACTAACTGTAATTCCCATTGGAATGGATGAAAAACAGATAGTCTTTAATAATCGTTTATATCTCTGGTTTGCGTGCACGGATTGTCATGGGATTTGCACAATTTATAGAAATGTGTACAATTAATATTCTCCAGGAAAATGAAATTCGCAGCTTCAGCAGTTTTTGAGAAATTTGATTTTTTTTCTGCTTGCACCACTTTTTTGGGACACCCTGTAGTGTTTAGCTAGCAGAGCATTTTAAAAAAGTAACCGAATTGTATGAAAATACATCGCGGTCATTGGGCCGCTAGTGTTGTCTGCCGTCGCGGTTTGTGAATGAGGTCACTAAGGTGACATGAGGTCACTAAGGTGACATGAGGTCACATGTGGTCACATGGGTCACGTGGGGTCACAAAGGTCACATGGGGTCACCAAGGTTACATGAGGTCACCATGGTCACATGAGGTCACCTCACCCCACCTTGCCCCCGATGCACCCTCCCCTGCCCCGACACACCCCAATGCACCCCACCCTCTCCCTGACACACCCACCCCGACCGCTCTCCAGCACATTGATTTGTGATGAGGTCACCAAGGTCGCACAAGGTCACATGAGGTCACCAAGGTTGCATGGGGTCACAAAGCCACCCCACCTTCCCCCGACGCA
>JAMKCH010049462.1:0-104480 GCA_023653785.1 Ophioderma brevispina | reverse complement strand
GTTGAAATCCCAGTAGTGTCATCTACAGCCCAACAAATAGCACCAATTAGTATGGCAGCATACACCCATCTGCCAGGAAAATCACTACCCTTGAATCAAACTGCTGTCATCAGAATGTAGGGCATTTTTAGTGTTTCAAGTGACCAGTTCAAGTTCAACCATGGAAGTGGTTGACACCTCCCTGATTATACTGAGCCATCTGACTGATGGGGAAGGGAGGCAAGTCAATTTTACCCCTACTGATCACTTTGACGGTTGACCCCAAGTGTGATAAGATATGGACCTACCTATAACTGGCAATGAATAGTCAAGTTTGATTACCCGAGTCGATTTTGTCATGTGTTTTGCAATCTCATAAAAATTGGTGATGGCTTGAAAAGCCACTCCTCAAGTCAGTAAATTTCATGATGGAAAATATGTGATTTGTGTGTGGAAATAAACAGATGTCATAAATGCCTCTGAAAAAAATTAGTATTCCATGAACATGAAAAGCAGCTTGTTAAATAATTTCCTTTTAGAAAGCAGATTTTATTGTACATGCACATCTGTATTCAGAAAATTGCTGCAATAGTCCTAGTAAATGGTGATTGATCATCACAAATCAGATTGATCCTCAGCTGAGTGCAAAAAGCTCTATTATGTGATACTGTTTTTCAGCTTATAAGTTACATGACTTCCTTAATTGGTCAAATCTGAATAGGTAACTTTCATACCCTCTCATATGAGCCACTTTGTTCCCAAAAGAGCCACTTTCATCCCATGTATGAGAGCTTATGAGCTACTTTCAACCCCTTTCACCCCATACAAGCCACTTTTCTCTCTCCTAAGAGACACCTACCATGCTCCACATCACCACAAATATCAATTCCACTAACCCTATCATGACCAAAAGCTCATTAAAACTCACTGAGTGGAGGCTAGAAAATGCAAAAAAGTCCAAAAGGATCCCGCCACAGATGCCCAATCTTCTTTAGCTTCTATCCCTTTACCCCTTCCTTCCTCTCAGGTTAATATATTCGTCCACAATCACAAGACAATGTTTCTACTGATAAAACTTGCCCACATCTTTTCTTAAAACAGGCTACAACAGACATTGATTTTGTCATGAAATCTATGATTTTGCTGCTGACAGAACAGATTAACAGCACGTTTTACACACCTCCTAACTCCTCTAAACTACACCCTGAAATTACCTACAAAAATAGTGTCAGCAGCAACTTGTGTCCTAGGAACAATGTAGTCTGGGACTGGCAGATCAACTGGGTTGACTCATGTTAACCTCAACCCCCCCCCCCCCCCCCCCAACCCAGGAAAAGGAATATATTGCTTTATTTGTTATGGGGTTTATTTTCCACTGGTTATAAAACACTTGCATTTTACCAAATATTACATGGAGTATCTCCTCTTTAAAAATTCACATAGGAGGGTAAAGTCACAGTACTACCGGCTATTTTTTAAAATTGATGAGCATTGTGGGTAATATAAACACACAATCATAGGGTGTCATAAATATTGAAAACAGGACAAGGTTGCTGTGGTTTTCAAATGAGATCAACCGTCTGCTGTACACAAAAAAATGCCTTATTTTTGAGTTTAGTTTGTGTGCCCCTGTTTGTATCATCCCTTTGTCCATTCGTATTACTGCGCAAAAAGAATTTTACTTCAATTAGAATGATAACATGGTAAAGACAAGTTAACAATGGAACTGACCTGTTCTCGCATGAAAAAGGAAAACTACAGCAACCTGGTCAAGTTGAGGACTCTGACCTCAACCGCAAATATGTACATGCAACATGCACAACGGAAATTAATCATGTGATTAGGTTGTTGTCTTTTTACAACAAAACAAACAATGTGTATTAGATGGAACTTTAAATAGCGGAAATGTCCATAAACATCGGTGTTTTTAAATAACATGCAAACAGTAGTACTTGAGTTTGGCGCAGCAGGCAGCAGCAAGTTTATGAGAGGGGCAGGAGACCCAGGGAGGAAGAAACTTGTTGAGAAGTGTTTGCTGCCAAAAATGTCCAACACCATTAGCTGTGATGATGTATGGTGAACTTGAGATGGAAGATGCATATCAAGTACAAGGCCAACCTAATGAGAAAGTGAAATTAATAGGTGTTATGGTATAGGACTCAAGTTCTGTGACGTGGCTTGCTGGGTGGCCAGTTTTTTCAAAGTGACACATCATTGAATATTTGCTTAAAAAAAAAAAAAAAAAAAAAAAAAAAAAAAAAACTTAAATAAATTGAAATAGGAGGCTAGGAGAAATGTTTGTACATACTAATACACACAGAATGTGTTCCGCACCTAAAACACTGCAGGTAATAAGGAAAACTTTAACCAGACACTGTGTTCACCAATATTAGAGAATAAAGGTATGATTTGGGAAATGGTACTCACTCTTTACGACAAATTGAACCAAGGCTGCTTACCATTATTTTAGTGGAAGAACGAGGCCGGAGGCAGAGTTCTTCCACGCAAAAGTAATGGTTTACCGGTTTCAATTCATCGTAAAGAGTAGTACCGGTCCCCAAAAATCCATACCTTTATTCTCATTTCTAAACAGAGTTATCATTTTTAAGGTCATCTTTAAATCAATTTCGCGATACTGTACAGCTTAAATACAACAAGAAAGGACTGCCATCACCCAGTGGACAAGCAAATCGAACACCCGTTAACGCCACGATCATATGCAACGAGACCCCAAAACGTGGCAGGGGCGCGTGAACGTAGCAGTCAAACTTCGGTATGAATGACGCGGAGCGCTTCACACCTTAAATAACTTCAATACGAAGCGCGTACTACCTGGGTTCATTGTCAAATTGGAACCCGGGCATCAGCCATTACATCTTCACAGCTGTTTAAATTCTTTATCAGACATAGCCTATATAAATATGACATAACGGTGACAGGTATCATACTAGGAATAGAGAGACTACTGCAGTTCTCTCAGAAGAAGGGAACAAATATCATCCTTTCGCGGCTTGCTGTAATTTTTAATTGTTCTTGAGCTTTGTTCAATTGGTCATATTGGATGTCACGATGATCGGTGGCTAAAGAAAGAGCATTTGGATGGGGGTGTTTCATACTTTGTACCATCTGGGTTAATCTACAATCCCGAGGAACATAAGTTCAATACCCCATGATCTTTCAGTTTGATTAACTTGCTCATGTTTAAAGGTGGGTGATCCATCAAATGGAAGCATATCATCAGAACACCACCAATTTCTTAATGGGAGTACCTGTGAAGTAGCAGTTAAGTAGTCAGCCACGGATTACCCACCCGCATGGTAACCCCCACATGCCAGGCCGTGTGCCAAAGTGGGGGTAATCAATCCACATAGGTACACACGCCGTAGCCTACCACTAGTTCCACACCAAGCTGGAGTACCTGCGTGGGTACTCATATGCAAATGAGCCTTTGAGCTCTGTGGTGGATTATTTTAGTAATTTTAAATCATTTTTTAAAATTTTTGGTCACTATGTTTATGTTTTTACCAAAGTGTCATATATGGGGTTTTTATTTTAGTGATCCCCCGTGAACTCAAATATGATGTTACTGTTACTAGCGGGAAAATGAGCGGAAAGTCGTAAACCACAATGGAATGTTTGGCGCCCTCTCGGTCCAAAGTACTGCCTACTAGCAGCCGGTAGGGGAGTACCTGTGAAGTACTCCCTTGGAGTAGTTGCAGAGGTTTTACTCTACTACTAGTGGCTTACTTGGGTACCTTTCAGTCACCTAGCAGGCAAGTGCAGAGTACACTATAGATGGTACTGCCTAAGGAAACATTGCTGCATCCACCCAGTGGCTTGTCTACTTCACAAGTACTTAGTTGTAGGTACTGCATCAGTACTCAATCAAGGGGGTACCTTGGAGTAGAGCTAAAGAGTACACATGGAGTAGCCAAAGCTCTGGGTTACATGCCGTAGTATATGAATCTTGCTGTGAATATCTAATTACAAAGTTTGAGTTAAATCAGTCTAGCTGTGTTGAGTAGAAACAAAAGTTCCACACTCCCAGAATAGCCTATATCATTGTTACGTGCAAAATTACAAAAGGACGCAAACGTGAGAGACCACACGAAACAATGAAAGAACCCCTGACACAACACCAGTGTTGGCCCTATGTAATTTCTGATATAGTCACACTATATACCTGAAACAAGACATAACACAATGATGTTCTACCCAAAAAGATTCCGCAAAGATCCACACACCCCTCACTTGGGCATCTCCGGAACAATTTAAATCCGATTTTTCACAAGTCACCTCTGACAATTATACCCCGTTGGGACCACTTACTGTCAGAAATCAAACCCAAATGCTTAAATGTGTGATAGAACAATGACGGAGGTGTAACAGTTCTCTTAAATCAATAGTCAATGTGCCACAATAACATATTTTTTTTAAAGATACTAAATTTATTAAAGGAAGTCAACAACCCTACAAGTGATCTGTCATGCTTATCTACTTTTCTACAATTAACCGCCTCATCAAAAAACAACAAAATTGGTTACCAAAATGGTATCTCAAAAAAGTCTCTTTTTTTCTTTCCATTTTCAATGCCTGTTCTCTAATGGCTCTAAATTCACACGAGCGATCAATCAATGGATTTTAACTTTAGAATTTACTTAACCATAAGGGTGCAGGAACATTTTTGGTAGCATTTAACGAATTTTGTATCAACCTAAGCATCTTAAAATGTGCTTCTTTATTTAATGAAACATTTACATATCTCACACATTTTTATTAATTAGCATAATAATCACCCACCCAGCCATACGATTAAAAAACGTTCAAAAAAGGAACAACACACCTGGCAACATCCCGGGTGACGTCAACCTGTTTAGTCGGTGTGGCCACTAGGGCACCAAGAAGCATGTGACAACACGCCGATTGCAGAAGCACATACAGCGTAAGTGACAAGCCTTTTGAACAGTTGTTGAAAAAGAAATCCCCACATAATTTTTATTGAGGGGCAATTAATCTATCGGTATTCAAATCGTAATAAGTACATATTCATTTGTTATTTGTGCGAGATTTGAACTTTATATGGAACTTGTATTAAGCGAGCCCCCCAATCGTGAATTAATCAAAGCAAGTGCGAATCAAAATCACGGCATCCTGTAAATTTTTCCGGGATCAATTTGACCAAATTATAGCAGATTTACGTAAGTTTTAAGCCTTATGTCTCATTTGAAACATTTAATATGCTTCATTTTCTCTAGGACTTTTTTTGCACTGGAGGGGATATTGTTTTACCATACATACACAAGGTTAATTTTTTACATTTAGCGCTTTATTAACAAAGCGAAATGGATTTCAACCTCACCCACCCCCTCAACAATACGACGGCAGCCTTACGCGGTGTACCTCTGCATGTCACTGCATTCCCAGCCCGCCGTTTGCTCTGACACAACAGATTACACCGTTGCGTAGCTCACGTATCTTGCGCCTTGGTCCTTACCGGTCTTACCGTGCATATAACTGGTTTTTCTCAGTCCGAAGGGGTTGTTAAATTACAATTCCAAGCTTTTGAGCCAAATCCATTTATTAAACAATAATCTTGCCATGAAATGATGGCAGAAAAATATTTTGAAATGAAGTATTTAGCACAAAAACTGGACAATTAAATCCCAATTGAGTTGGTAGACTGCAATCCGGACCGGCCAATTCTACCGCTTAAACCCGTGGCAGAGCCTAACCGAAAATACGCGATTTAGTACAGATTTGCAAAATTCTACACGAAAATTCTCATGCTATTTTGTCTAAATTGCTCTGATTTGTTACTTTAAATAATTTAACAAAGATTTTAATTTACCAATTCAATGTTCTCGGCGTCCGGCAAAACTGTCATGGTTATTTTCCTTGGCATTATTTGCTACACTCTGTTTCTTGTTGGAGGCTCAAACATAATATAATGGAGCTTCGGTCCCCAGCTATTCGGCCATGCCTGTACCTCGCGTTCTTCCCCAAATCTACCCCCACGGTCTTCACAGAACTTACTCCTGAGCTTCCACACTACAAAAGCACTTCAAACCGCTCATCTGCCATGTCCATTTCAAATTCCTCATAATCCATTTCATTATTTGTAAAAGTACGAAAAAAGACACGTTGTACAGATTTAAATACCATGGTAGTCAGCTTCTGCACCAATCACCGTATGCAGTGCTGGCAACCGGAAGTGACCTGGAGTAAACAGGTGACGATCACGCCCATTTTAAGGGGGGGGCCTCCCAATAAATGAAGCTCTCCGCCGTTTTCTGAAGGCCTCTATGACCAATTAAAAAAATTTATGGCCTCAATTAAACTGTTTGAAAGTGGGGGATGATAAAGTTAAATTTTGTCTTGATTTTTTTCTTCTATATACAGTTAAGAATGTAAAAACTTAAATACATATAAGATGGTTCTAAACGATTGTCTTGCCCCTTTAAATGAATTCCATCCAATGTTAATTGTCACAAACAGATCAGCAAAATCATGCACTAAAATCAAATGTGAGTATAGTACTCAAAGATTAATATTGCGCTGTTTTTTTGTATACAACATTTCAAAATATTTTATTTTCACAGCATATTTAAATTGAATTCCAAACAAGGCCTTAGTCTTTCTGGTTGTGTTTTTTTGTAGATGGCTTTCCAAATGACACCCATATTTGGGAAGCCATCTCAAAAGCCACCTGACTTATGTACATACAGATGCCCAGTGTGGAAAGAGTAAGCAAATGCTAATGTTTCTACAAACAGTATCATCTATTGAATAAGTTTCGCTTCCTGAAACTGAAGAGACTGCAGGATGTTCTCTTTTTAAGTTTTAATTAACCTACCAATGTTGGATGATGAATGAAAGAAAGTGTGGTCCAAAAACAATAAGTGAATCAATGAGCTGCGTAGGGGTACCAGTGATTTTCTCCCAAATCAGTTGACAACTGGTTCTCGACATATCTCCCTTTGACCAAGGCTAGTTTAAAACTTAAATTCGAAATCTATTTTTTTTTCACAGCTCTAAAATAGAGAAAATGATTAGTGATTTCAAAAAAGTGCAAACAGCGCTGCAATCTGATATTGAAAGTTAAATTATAGCCCTGCCATATAAGTTGCAGGTTTTCTGGGAACGCCTGAATAGTAACATATGTGTATGTGCATATTCAGTGGTGTTTACTTGTGTGGGTATGTGTATATTTTCATGATATTACTAACAATTGATTCACAATCATTTTTGATTTGGCCCATTTTATTGTAACCAAGATACCCAAGACTTCACAATTCGTCCAACAGCCAAACATGAGTGTGTACAGAGGCTGAACAGAGTGTGAGCAGAAATCTGAGCTCAGATATGTCATGCAGTCTGGTGTCAAATGTTTGCTTTTTAACTGACAAATTTTTCATAACACAAAATACTGATTTGTTATGGAAAAATTGAATTTTCATCCATTCCTTTCATACAGAGGGCGACTCCCTGACCCAGCTGCTCTAACACCACACTTGAACCATTCCTAAACTGGGAAACCAATCCAAAGTACTGACTACAGGTCGGAAAATGTGGATGTGATGAAAGTTGGACTTTGTGTGAGCGACACCTAAATCAATGTTGACAAAACAAATTTTACCATTCTGTACCCATTTACTACAGCATGCTAAATAAAGTCAACCTTGGATTTGATAATTTTTGTGGGAATTATTGTACATAGTATAGCACATGGCTACAGTCCCTGTAGTGGAAGTTTTTCCGATTTGTTTCTTTCACTCAGGATTCTCTGATGAGCCTTTCTCCTTCCAATTAATGAGGCACAATAGGTCTTGGGCATCATCTGCACACCTCAAACACCTTCATATCTTTGGGTTCATCCCCAGATGGAAAAGACACTGTTGATCTTGGGCCTCAGCCTCACCACTCGTGGCCACTCCCACCCCACCTACACATGGCAATTCATTACCAGATTAAAGGGGGCATTGTTTGAGATCTTTGGCTTGTCATCTTTCTTCTCTCATGAAAAAAACAAGAGGGAACGTGATTTAAAGGTGCAACGAGAGATTTTGAGGCTCCAAATATTGTGGTCATATAGTAATTTCGTATAGATGTAGACCTCATAGATTTCTTCCCTTGTATTTGGCTACATAATGTCTTATAAAAGGAGAACACAAATTACTTTGATTTTGCTTATATTTCATATCAAACATGCTGATTTTCGTATTTGCGCCAAACATAGAACTTTCAAAATTGTTGTACCAAAGAAACATTTCTCCTCAGCGTAACCTTTCAGATGGGGTTATTTTTTATGGAAAGCGGTACCATCAGGGCAAAAATCAGTATTTCCGATTTTTTTTTAGGGAACCCCTGATATTGTGAAATCTCTCGTTTAAAACCTTTAAAACCTTTCCGCTTTTACAACAGCCCTTTTTTGCCAAGCATCTAATCAGAATTCTAGCCTTGAACGCTCTTCAGAGCTTTCAATCGGTAGACCTGTTACCACACCAGCACTGTGTACTTGATGCTTTCAAAACTTATAATTATTTAGTTATTAGATTATTATTACCCTAGAAGGGTTCAAAAGTTAATGCCTCTCATCCCTTAGAAAATACCTCAACCCAGTTTTGGTGATAGGTAGGCCTAGTCTGTGTTAATGTTTTCATCATGGAAATTTTTCAGGCTCTGTCCCTTAATTTGCTGTACGAGAGGAAAATACAAGAGACACAAGTGCCATACATGTCAGCTGTTTGTTCCATGCGTACATTGCACAAATTGGCAATTCTCGCCAATTGTTGTGTCGACTGCAAGGATTGCAGAAGGTACACAGTGATTACTCCGTAATAATGTCTAACTGTCTAACTCTGCAGCTAGCTCTGGTCGTATGTCTGTGTATGTGTCTGTGGTCAAAATGGTAACCCTGAATATATCGCATGCTGTGTGAGTTCTGTAAGGGCTACGATGATGTAACTTGGTGGAAAGGAGGGGGTGGGGTGACATGTTGGTGACCTTGTGACCTTGGTGACCTCATGCTACCTTTGGCCCCATTCACAAACCGCGGCGGCAGACGACACTAGCAGTCTAAGGACCGTAATGTATTTTATTCAGTTTGGGAGGGAAAATCAAATTGCAGTACCACATTTGATCAAACTTTCACTGCAGCATCACGTAGTAGGGTTCATTTGTTAGTCTTGGTGGTTTAGCATTTAATGCTCAAAATATTAGGGATATTTTGAATTATTAGGACATATTTACAATGCATTCTGGGAAAACCAGGAATCCTCCATGGGTTTACCTGATATTGTATATTAAACTGCACCCTTATTTTCATAAGGAAGTTTTGTGCTTTTTCCAAATTTTTGAAAGTTGAATCTATAACAAAGAGAACATTTCCATCTTGATTTGAAGTAAAGGGCTATCCTGAATTAAAATCACATTTGTGGTACACTTCGGATTGTTAAGCCTAATGAGATTTTGGAATGCCATTATTTGCAGGCATGAGAATCTTCTGTTTTTGTCAGAATCTGTCAGTTTCTGAATTAAAATTTTGGAGGTAAGGTCCAAGGGGGAAGCTATCATTTCATAAAAATTCCAAAACTCCTGCATTAAATTGCAACATTTTCAGCAAGTTAAAACTATTAAATCCAATATAAAGAAATATAGTATTTTTAAAGTCAAATAGGCATATCCCTGCGGTATCTTGATAAAACAGAAGAAATATGCCGAAAGTGTCACAGTGGTTCTCCAACAGACTTCACTGACATACATTGGCCGATGCTATCCTTTCCGACATCTGCCAATATATAAGTATGAACCCACCATTAGGGACATATCTTAACTAAGTCAGTTACTCATCAAGGCCTATAGCCATCGGAGGCAGAACTTCACAACCATTTTTTTCCTGAATACATCATGACATGTAGAACAAAGACAAAAACAAATTTGAAATCCTTAAGATTCATAATCCCATCGGTAGACCTATAGACCTGGGTATGCTGGTTATAATTTGCAAGTGAAGGTAGCTTTTTTGTGCACACGGTTAGAGCGTTTAGCGAGAGAGGTTGATAGAGAGAGAGAGAGACCAAGTGTGCCTGAGTGTGTAGTGTTGTGTGCGTGTGTGTGTGTGTGTGTGTGGTGCGTGTATGTGTCTCTCCAGCATATTTTCCCCAGGCAAAACAATCCAGGCATGTGACTTCAAAACGCCTACTTTTCAAGGTGAAATTTAATATACTCATCACACCCAACTTTATATTGAAAATTGCAACGTGTTGAATTTTTATTATAGTTGAGAACTGTTTGAATTCTTGGTATAGCGTAAAGTTGAAAAATATTATCATGTCACCCCTCCCATGTAAACAACCACATTTTCGCAGAAGTTGACTTCATTCACTGTCTAAGTGCATAAGATAGGCAGGCATTTCTGGATTTTTTAATTTGAAAATAATGCAACTTTGGAATTACAGAAGTAGGCCTATTTTTCTTTGGCGTATGTATTGTTTTTGTTTAAGTCAGACAGACATTTCTAAACTGTGTATGAGGACTAAGACAATTGTCCATCCTTGCATATCATTCAGTTTCCGCTATTCTCCCTGCACTTCAAAACTACTTGCGACAGCAGACAATACATTCAAATCTAATACCATTGTTGGAATCATACCATTATTTTTCAAAACATAGATCTAGTCGCCAGCAAGGCATAAGGGTGTCACATCTATGTGCCTACTGCCTATCATCTGTCAGACCCAGCTTACTTTGAGATAGGAGTCCAAACTCTGTAAGAGACTACGGATTTACAGGCTTGCTGAAGAGGGTATTTAGGTTTTTTCTATTTAATAGGTAAAGTCCAAGGGGTATCAATACACTAGTATTGTTCTACTTTCATGCAAAATTGTACCTCTCATTATCTTTTTTCATTTAGAACAGAGTCTTTTCCATCAGGGGTTTCTTCTTATGTTCTTTCTCCCCAATTTTGTTTTAACATGAACGGCTAATACATTAAAATTAAGAGTTAAAAAGAAACAAAGGATCTTCGTGTAGTAATTGGACAATTGGTGTATTTACCACGGCACTTCAAAAGTTTATCAAATGACATCGTGTGGTGTATCTTCCTCCTTCCCTCAAGCGTTTGTTTATAATACCCACAACAAACAAAAAATACCTACCGTGTGTTCCTATATTAAAACGCCCCTGCTCTAATCAACGCCCCTTACGATTTTTGGATTAAACGATTCAAGAAATAAGTTAAGCTTACTAAATCACAATTTTAATTTGCCGGGTATTGTCGTAATCTGTATCAATAATCGCTGTTTAATTGTAGGCAACTTGGACCTCGGTAGGTGCGAAAACAGCGTCCACCTGCTTGTTCGTTTGTATTAGTTAATCAGTGAAAATAAGCCTGTGTAAGGTGATTTTTTGCGGGCTTTTTAGTTTTTCCCATTTTTTATTCTTTTGAAAAAAAAAATGGCAACCGCCCCCGGGGCCGTTATTAGGACATACGGTAATGCAAACGGTCGCAAAACTGATTTGCCAGTGGTTTAATAAAATGCTCTTTCAGTATTTCTTCACACACTCTATAAGCACTGTTTTTTTATTATTATCTAACATAGGGCGCAGCGCTACTCAAGTCCCTGCTATCATGACCAAGGGGCCAGCTCATAGATGTCCCATTGCTAATCTGGGTGCCGATTTGTTAGCAGTCTCTACTTTTCACGCGGTTAATTTAACATGCCTACAATCCCTGACTAAAAATAAACCAAAAATTAAGCAGCAATAAATGTGCTATTAAGTTACAGTTGGTGCCAGTTTGAACCCCACCAATTAGCAAGCTGAACCACTGTTCAATACTGTGGACCCACCCTCACTGTCACTCACTGACTTGTGATGACAGCTATCTGATTATCTCAATCTGTTCTTACAAAAATCGTGACAAATTGCCTACCTACCACACCAGTGCTGTTTCCAAAATGGTTAGAGTTGAAAAATGTGTTGTTGCCTTGAACCTTTAGCCGTAGTTTCTTCGTGTCTCCATTCTCCCCTGCACCAATGCCTATAACCAGGATTTTTTGAGGGGACAATTTTTTTTCAAAATGGACCTTTTCCCTAAAGGGGGAGGGGAAGCATTTTTTTTTTTAAATTGTACCCCTTTTAGACAAAGCATAAAAAAATTGCTCCTCTCGCAAATCTATTTTTTAGCATTTTTAGCCTTTTGGGCTTTTCAAATTTGGGGCCTCAATATTCTAATTAGCCTGTGTCAGAGGTATCAATACCACCCCGTTTCGTCTAATCCCGTATTTGGCCCTATAATAACACAGCACCACTCTATATGGCAAAGTAACCAGATAATAATGGTCTACCTAATCACAGTTGGCCTAACAGCCTATAATCATACCTGTAGGCCTACCTAGTACAAATTCCCACTGATACCGAACACAGAAAGGCCTAAAGGTGAGCTCATCAGCTTTTGACTTTTCGATTCAGATTTGTAATGTGTGCTTGTTTAGGTCTATCATACATGTGCCATAAGGGCAAATTACAATAGCTCACCATTTATCGAGTGCAATGTCTTTGATAGTTCACATTGTACATATAAGATACTCTCTCAACTATGTCCAACAGCAAATTAATGAGTCCCTGCCCCATTACTTCACATGTTGCAGTTTCCTCGCAACCAAATAAACAGGAAGGGGACTTCCAGGTTTTATTTTCACATTAGCACCTTGCGTGCCATCATTGAAAGGAACAGAATGCCCACCCAAACCAAAAAGGGTTTACCCACAACACATTTCACAAGTGAAAAAAAGCTTGAGGTCTCACCTTTTGCTTTATATCTTTAAATGTTTGTCATTATCAGAACATTTGCAGAGATTGCTAGAATCAGCATGAAATGCAATTTTCACCAAAAAAAGGAAACAAATGCACCAAAACGTTTTAATATCTTGAATATAGGCTCCTTCCCTTTCCCCTAGTTATGCCCATTACTTTTTACCCCCACGAGATGGCCATGCTTGTCTTGACACCTCGGGCAAAAAAAAATACTGATTTTAATTTATCAAAAGTAAATGCTCTGTAATACCCGATATCCTCGACAAAAGCAACAGAAAATTTGTCAAGTCACAATTTCTGTTATTTTCTGTCAAAAGTCCCTGATGGCAAGAAATGCATAAGCCTAAACCCCATTAACAAGTGATACTTCAGGGTTGACATTTTGTGCCTAACCTAAAGAGATTTAGTGAATTTCTACAGACAAGTATCTGCAATATTGAATCAGGGTTATATAAATATTCCAGGAAGGGGATGCTTCAGTGGAAGGATAAGTGCATCTCCTAACTAACCAGTGAGGAAGTTCAGGGCTGACATTCACTCATTACTGATATGAGCATGAACCCCTAAAGGACATCATAAAATCCCAAAGGCATGTCGGTAATGTGCTACACATCCTTCCATGCATGGTTTGGTCAATCCAGTCATGAGCAACGTTTCCAGGCAACACCCAGAATATGTGTTACTCGAATCCCACAATGCACTATTTCACTCACAAATTGTATTATATGAGGTCAAGTGACCACGTGCAATATAATATTCAGCAAAACAAAACACAAACACTAGAATTTTGAGGTTCTCGGTTTGCGTGCTCATTATATTCAGAGAATATAAAGCGTGGGTTGCCTTTTGTTATTAGCCAATCAGAACAAAATATGCAAATGAGGTACTTAATATGCACATTTTGTGATGACAGACAAAATGCTTAATATGCATGTCTACTACTATAGTTTGAACATATAATTTCTTGGCCCTGGTGTACGCGTGCGTTGCTTGTTGTGTGAACTGCATCTACGAGCAACCCAGTGGTGCACCGTTTTGGTGGGGAAGCGAGCGTACCTAGTAACTTGGCCAAGAAATTGTTACTCTAACTCTACCCACATACCAAGTTTCATGTAAATTGGTTACTGTGTTCTGGTTGGATAAGTGAAGGTTTAAAACCTATTTGGTTGACAATGAAAATCTACATGGTCTGTCCAGCTACAGTTGACGGCCCACCAAAAAAAGAAAGAAAAATACCAGTATGTACTTTTTGCATGCACAGAAAAGATCAGTATCTTTGAAATATTTGAGACCATCTTTGTTTTGTAGGGTGTGGGAGGTTGCGGTAGGTGATGCACTTAGGCTAATTTCCTGTAACTAATGTCTGCCAAAAACCATCAACAATTTTTATTGCCACTCGGTATACAATAGACTACTGGTAACAAAAACACATCTTCTAAAAATATTGTTATAAGCTCCATTAGTATGAACCTGCCATAAAATAAAGTCCAGAGTGTGTGTATAACAAACTGTCATTCCTTACAAGAAGGCCAAATTCTCAGTCTGTAAGATTAACAAACAAGGTGTGGTAAGCTCATCTAATCATCCATGTAATGAGGAGAGGGATGAAATATTGTTATGAAACTGGTTGCACACTGTCCATCTCTGTTGATACAACAGCCAGGTTTCATATCCTGACAAATCACTTGGAGAGGTTCAAGGGTACCAAACAACAACAAACAAGCTCACTGCTGCAGGGCCTTTCCCCATCCTATCATCACCAGTGAAAAGCCTAGATGCCATTTGGAAACCAAAAGAAGCAGAGGTGTCTGTGATCATTGGTGACACTGGTGGTCTTTTAAGATCCCTTTTCACAGACGCGGATGATGCCTAGTTCCAGTTTTGGTTGTCGTTCTCTTTTGATAACTTGTTTTCCTAAAATAAGATAGTGTTGACTCACTATTCACCAAACCTCTTAGTGTAAATACAGTGAAAATACAGCCTTAACCTCAATCACAACATGAATCTCACCTTTTGACCCTTGACCCCTAGCAATGATCCTCAGACAAATCCAACCCCTAAAGTAACCATCATAAACTCTGACAGGCCCTGGGAATATTAGGAATGGTACGATTGTAAACAAATGATCTTTCATTTCATCACTAGCCACCACATATTCCCTATTTCTTTAATTAAAGGGGCATTTTGTGATCCATTGTCTTGTCCCCCTCAAATTACCTAATAGCTGAGATTTTAATATCATCTGAACTACTGACCTAAGTATAGTATGTGTACCTTATCTTTTAATATGTAAAGGATATGATCTACTCTGTAAAGAAATTGTAATTTTTTTGTATTTTTGGTCGGTACTTTACTTTTCCTGAAATGGTTCTAAATTACCCACACAATAAGGGTGTTTTTTAAAGACACTGTACATATGATATGACATTTGCTCTAACATCAACATACAACCAATAACTTTTTTTCTCAGGATTATCCTCGCACAGCAGTATTTGCCTGATTGTGAGGTGTATCCTGCCACCCCCGTAATAGCGGGGAAAACCAGAGTTAAACTTTGTTTAACTACCAACTTCTCTTAGTGTATCCAAAGTCATTCAAGTCTTGGTAATGGCTGTGAACGGGTGGTCCGGATTTATTCAACTTAGTAAGCTTATCCGGGGGTTCGCGTGTATCCATGATACGGACGCTCCTAACATGGCCCACTTTTTTTAGACTGGAGGCGGAATTGGTAACAACAGGGGTTTACAACTCTTATTCGCACTGACTGCGATGTACATTGTACAGTTGTGACTCTCTGACACGGGACCGACGGCTTGAATGTCCACCTCCGAAGGGACGGGAATGCTTTCCATGATTCATTGCCCATTCCAATTGAACCATGGCGGAGAGCGCATTTTTTTGCGTTAGTTTCTTCCTAACTAACTATCAACAGTGTACTAGGATCAAAAAATACACTTTTTAAGTTGTTATTATACAGGTTGCAAGCATAGCTGATATTTTATCTGCCATTATCTTTTCCAGACCATTATGTGATGAGTGTCATATCCAATATCGATATATGCAATTAACGTCCTCATTTCGGAGAAACAAGCATGACACTGTCAAAGCATACAAAACACGTACGGAGATCAACACCCTCCTCTAATCTCTAACATATTTTCACGCACATTACTTCATCAAAATCATAATTTGTGATAACCTTAGCATCACGATAATGAACCCTGGAACACATCAATACCTGTGGCCGAGACCAAACCATTCCAAGAAAACTTGGGCTGCAAGCCCGCAGCATACCACGCTGAAATCAAGATATATCGCCTCTCTGGCCGGTGCTTTTATTACCAATTATAAGTCAACATGTTTTGTTGTCTTTGTAGATTGCAAAGCACACAGTGTTTCTGGCCCCCTAAGAGTCACTACCACAAACGCAGCGTGCGGACGACAGTGTTTTTGGCTACCACCAGGATGTACCTGGGACTTGGGCATTTTGGTCAGAACTTTCTTTTGGACAAGTCAGTATCTTATGTCTGTTATGGGTAATGTGAGCATAATTGAATGTAAATGACCACAAAACATTTCCAAGATGTTTTCGAAGTTATCAATGCTAATAGAGGTTCAAAACAGGGCAGATGAACTGACACCGATATACACAGATATCAAGGCCATGCCGTCCCACTTTTCAGTCACCTGCAATGTTTTTCTTTGTCAAGCAGCCTTTATTTTTACCTTGCACTTTATTTCAACTTCTCAATTGTGTGTCAGATTAAGGAAGGAGGAAGAAACTAAAGGAATACAATTTAGTGACATCTTTTCTTTTTTCTCCTATAATCTCCCCCCTCCCACACACTTTGTTTTTACCAGTTGTTCTCTGTTCGAACCTTAGGAGTGCTTAAGGTGGTAAACCACTGGCCTTCCCCTAATTGCTATACTAATTATTGATACTAATTAAGTGAATGTATTTTACTTATTGTCACTGTACACTATAAAGTACATATAGGGCCTACACCTATACTTTGTTCATCATCAAATAGGAAGAGGAGTTATTAGTATTTAATGACACATCTTATCGCATCATTTTGGTGTCACAAAGATACTTTATTTCAATTCACTTTATTATCACAAACACGTTAGGGAACAAAGCCCAGATTTAGAAGGAGGAGGAAACAGGAGTACCCAGAGATAACCTGCAAGGCCATGTATGGACTGGAAACCAAATGCACATGAAATCGCAGGCCCGACCGAGGGTCGAACCTCAGTAGGACCCCAGTGGTGCAAGTGAGGGAAGACCCACTGCGCTAACCCCACCCCCATCACCAAATAGGTAAAAAATATTTGGTTTTTGTTTATTCGCATCTGAAAGTTCTTCTGTTTTACATGCACACCTCTTGACACAAGCTTGCATTAGTGTTGCTTTCAGTTACGCCTATTCTATATCATTGAGACTGTTAGTCTCTCTGGTGGTGAATAAAATTTAACATAATCTACCTGCTACAATTTTTTCCATAAGGGCCAAAACCAAAAGATGTACACAAACACGCAGACATACGACCAGAGTAATCCTTATGTGCCTTCTGCAATTTTTGCAGACGACACAAAAATATGTTTGTTTTCCTCAATCAACTGACCTAAATTTTTAAAACTGGCAAAAAAATTTTACCATACAAAACACCAACCCTTCAAGACATCGCAATTTTTTTAGAGACTGATTTGGCAGAGGGGATTGATACTGCAATGAGGAAAATGTTTTTAAAGAGACTTCGCCAATTTAAAAATTGGACAATTTATGTATAATTTGGATGTGAAATGGCATTGATCTATCCATATTTAACTTATGTTTATTATACTTTGGAATGTGTTTGAAAAAAAAAATATTTCACAAAAAAGTGTGTTACCTTTTGGAAACACCCCATATGGCAGTCTGGTTAATGCAAGGAAAGTTATCTGTAAGTCTAAAGATCCGATATAATGCTGTTACTCTTACGTTGGATCTATCTATCCCCACTTAAACGCTTCCAAACTGTCCTAATCCAACACCCGGCTTACCCATCACATAAAAAGCTGTCAAGATCAACAACACTGATTTACACACATCTCGTGTTGAAATACACGCAGCTTGTAAGACATCCTCACTAATGGTGCCTGCGGCATCCGCAATATGCCGGCGCTCCGATTCAAAGCCGTCAAAGGGGGCACTGGGCTATTAAATACCAATCAAGTTGCCATGGTTGAGATGCCGGGTTGATCTCACATGTGAGTGATGTTATTCTCCTCTTACTAGCGGTATGTAACATAGATCGGTTACTCTCATCTTCAATTAGCCGCCATCACTTATATTTGTGTCTTTATAGCGAACGGGTTGACAATTTCAAAATGGGACCTTGATGAAAGCAACACACTTGGCAACACCCATGGGAAAACACCAAACAGTGTTACACTGGAGGGTGAGGAAACACCAACATGGCTATACCTAGTCGGGGAAAGCAACAATCAAGACTAGTGCTACAGAGGCAGAATTCCCTTGAGACTAAAAACAGATCTCTGTTTTTGCACAGCTAAAGGATACATATTACGTTCTGTGTTTCCTGAGCATTGCTGAGAGGCATTATTTCCAAAGAGAAACTTTGCTACATTGAATTTTCCAGCTGTTGAGAAAGCAATGGATAGCCTGGATAAATGCACTGATGCATGCAGTGGTGAATAGGGCAATATTGTTATCTCAGGTATGCTCAGAGAACAAAAATAAAGAATGTAATGAGTATCTTAAAGACTAAATTTAACCCCTTCCCCTTTAACATCTGAAATGTTCCTCTAATCATTGAGGAAAAGTTTGAAGAATGATCCATTTTCATGCCGAATGAGGGGCTATCCTCACCTCAAGAACTGCTGAAATAATAATAACAGCCCAGCCCAGGATCTCGGGTGCAGTAGGTGGGGTGATTTTTTATAATTTTTTGTAAACCCTGGGGTGCTCGCACTGCCTGCGCACTGACCACGAGCACCCAGGCTGGGTACACTAAGAGAAGATATCAGTAGTTTCCCACAATGCATTGCTTCCAATGGAGGTTTTGTACAGGCAGCCATGTGAATCGTTAGATGAAACATTCTTAAAATGCGAGTTTGTGATCAGTACTGTCAATTTAGCCATGTACAAAAAACCTCCATTGGAAGCAATGTATTGTGGGATGCTACTGATATCTTCTCTTGGGTATAATGGTGAATAGCTTTACAAATTTTCCTTGTCCTTCTTCAGTGTTTTCCCCAAAACAGGTACGGATACCTCCATTCTCTCAATTTTAACTTTAACTTAAAGGAAAAGTTTTGGTGCCATCAAATTGAGGTACAAAATAAGTCAGGAAACATCAGTTACTCAAATAAGGACTTGGTGTGTGCCTGTTTTTGATTGCCAATCGCTCAAAGAAACCAGACAAATAAACACTGTTAACTAAGGTCAGAAGAAACAATAAAGCTTTATTAAGTGAGGTTAATTCCAGACTGAAACCATGATGAACTGTGCGGTAAATGTGGTAACTTTTACATGATGAGATTAATTGTGTGGTTTATGAAAAGAACACTTTCAAAGCTTTTAATTACTAGTAATACCTGCCTGTAGTGTATAAGCCTAATTTAATTTGAGCAAGTTCAGGATTATGCATGGGTTATTCATAGTTCAATGGGCAGGGCTGGAAAAAAATGCCAAAATGGTTTCTTGGAATTACCCTCAAGATTGCAAAATTTCCTTCCAAGTTAACAACATTTCCCTTCAATTCTAATGTATTTCTTAATTTTCTTTATTTTAAAGGACAAAAATTTCCCTCCAAATATCAAAATTTCCCAGAAATTCTGCAATTTTTCCCAGGCATGTCAATAGGGTTATCTGTTGTAATAAGCCAATTAGAGCCTGTGTATTTAAAGATCAAAGGTGCATATAGATATAAGGTCTATTTTGATTGGTTACTCAGAGGTTATCACAATATATCCCCTGCATTTGGGTTTACCAAGCAGCAGTCACTTTAAATGCAGTGTGTTTAATTGCATACCTTCCACCCAGAAAAAAAAATGCGATTCATCTTTTTGTGAATTTTAATTTTGGTTTGAAAATTAATCAAACTTCACAAATGAAATGGAGGAAGGCACGATGAATACTGTCAAGCCGATGGAATCCAGCACTGCCGGTATAATTTCAAATATGCAGTGTTAGCAGGTTGGATCAAGTGCCTCTCACTGCATCCTGTGGAAGTGGGGTAGACATGTATTATGCAAGTCCAAATAAACATTATCAGGGACAATGGGTTTTGGCCCAATGACATCTTCCACCTGGTCACCAAGACCTTCACCGATATTGCTGGAACATCTTGACTGAACTGACTGACTGTCATGTGTTTAGATCAGGGATTTCCCTTAATGGTCTATGGGCAATTCCAGCTGATAATTCTAGGCAACTAGATAAACTTTGTGGTTACCATCTGAACTTGCTCTATTAATATTATGGTGTATGTCATATCCTGAATCCCAGCTGCACCAGTGATCCATCCCAGCAGTGGTTTAAGCCAATCTCACAATGTACCTCTGCTTTAATACAAGTACTTTGGGACTAAAAGTGCTTCCAAATTCTAAGAACCATCTGACTTTTCAATGGTAGTGACTTCCTCAAGAAGGAATTTCAATAATTACATGCATAATAAATACTGCATTAAGAATTCAAGACATCCTCAGAATGAGTCCTGAGATTGATTTCAAGTCTAGCATGAGATAGACATACCATACCCCACCCATTGAAAGAAAGGACTTACTGACATCCTTAAAGATGAACAGGGTATTTCATTTTCACTACCGACCTGAACAAATTTGACCACTATTAACACAACCCTGGACAGTCCTAGTCAACATTTTCTTTTGCACGCAATTGCTAAAAGACCCGATGCAAAATTCCACTACCTAAACCAACCTGGCGGTATCTATTTTCCATCCCGTAATCCCTGACATTTCCCAGGCAGTTGCAGCACATACCGATTTCATAAAGGATCAGGATGTGATACCATTTCAGTTTTTTTATCTGACGCAATCTTTCTTTTTGGGATTGGGTTGGCACCCATTACAATCTGATATCGGGTCGGCTATACAATCTACTGGCAAAATGTTGAAAATATTAACTGGTGTCTAAAGGACAAAATCAATCTGGTACACACAGGAAGTGCATGTACCACACATGAGCCTCAATGGAACAACATAGTTTGTAAAAACAACTTACACATATTTATAAACATAACTTCCATCTCTAACTAAATAGTCCCCGCTTTGTTTACAAGCTCACTGTCCACTGATTTGGCTCAAAAGTCTGGGGCTTGAATCTGGTGCAGGGCATCAGTAAGGGTTGGGAAAGTTTTATAATGTCATTAGGTGGTGCACAATTAAGTTTGATTCTAGTAACACTGGTTGAAATACTTAAAGAAAATACAAGCAAAATTATATCTAGCAATATACAAATAAGACCAATTCCAAAGATTAAAAGTGCAACAAGAGATTTCACATATCTGGTGTCCCTTAAAAAATCAAAAGTACTGATTTTTGCCTTGATGTAAAGCTTTCCATCAAAAATATCCCCATCTGAAAGGATTAAGCTGAGAAATGTTTCTTTGGTACAAAAATTGTGAAATTTCGAATTTCGTATAGGAGCAAATACGAAATTAAGTCTATATTTTACATTGAAACATCAGCAAATCAAAAATCACTTTTTTTCTCTCTTTTAAGACATTTCTGTAGCCTAACACAAGGTAAGATATCTGTTGAGTGTCTAATCCATATGAAATTACTATTATGACCCAATATTTGGGTGTTTCAAAATCTCTCGTTGCACCTTAAAAGTGAGCCAGACCTATTATGATTCAATCACAAGATGACAAGTACAGAGTGTTTTGTTTTTTGAGACGAGACAAATCACTATCAATGCACCACATTGGACAATAAAAACATGTTTCCTTTTTGCACATCTGATATCCTCTGAATCAAGATATGTGACAACAAACCCAGGACTGTCTGAAGGACAATGTGTAGGCTTAGACCTTCACCTCATTTTTTTTAAATGTCCTTGAGCAGTAACTGTCCTTATCCATTTTGTGTCAACTCTTTGGAGGATCTATAGAATGTACAGTATACAAATACTACATGGTTAGAGGGGAAACATGGCACACTGTTTTCCCAAGGTACTGAGCACGGGCCTATCACCCCGAACCCGAAGGGTGAGGGATGGTAGGCCTGTGTGCCCTATTTCCCCGATATAAACCAAGTAGTATTTGTTTTATTACACCGCACAATGACTCTGGGGACGAGGTTGTAGGGAAACAGTTCAAACTATTTCCCTAGGGAAATAGCACTTGTAATAGAAATCAGCCAATGAAATAGCATGATCATGTTCATGAATATTCATGAGGTGTATTAACATAAATTGTTCATATGCAGGAAGCTTTTGCAGGCATCTTTCCTGCTAGTCCTGCCCTGGCTGTCTCAATGTGCAGGAATGGACCTTCACCTCATTTTTTTTTAAATGTCCTTGAGCAGCAATTGCCCTTTATCACTTGCTGACTACCCATTGGCGGACCTTATAATGTACATGATAAATTTGTTCATATGCAGGAATATTTTGCAGGCATCTTCTCTCCTAGTACTGGCTATACCTCCTGAATATCACTATCTCAGTACTAACCTAGAAGACTTGGCCAGCAAGCCCATCCGCTGTTTCACAGCTCAGTTGATACTCTATCAGAAAGTCCTAGTTCAGTGCTGCTTCACTTCCAAATTTACAAACAATTTGCCTTTTCACAAAAGCTTTGTAGAACCAGGAATAGCCATTATTCAGAAAGTGCTATATCATGCATTCAAAATGAAAGGGATCATATTAGATTTTCATTTGTGTGATGGCAAATTAGGGCATGTATCAATTGAGTGGCCACATTATCGCCTTTCATCGAGTATAACTTAGTGATGTCATATCGACATTGTGCATGTATACTCACAAACATATATGGCTATTCATGAACATAAGTTCATGTAATTCATGTTTCCCTTTTAGAATACTACTAAAATTTTTATCTTAATCCCACAAGCCTTCATGCTTAGTAGTCAGTTTTCTCTTTACAAAGTGCCATGACATTTTTTTCACCAACATTACCTTCTTTTCACCGTAGAAAGCTTAAATTCAATTCAATTCAGCTTTACTTTATGAAACTCATAAACTTTTTAAAAATAGGATTTTCAACTTAAAGAAAAGAGAGCACTTTACTCTGCCTACACATCGGTTCACGTCATAACCAATCCATTAAAGCTACTTTCCCAATTTCCACCTATCCACCTCCATATCCCAAATCCTTAAGTCACAAAGTGCAGTACTACTTTTAACTCAGAAAAAATCCATTCCATTTCCATGATGAAATCAACAAAGATTAAACACATACACACGTAACCTGTTAGATGTCAGAACTGGGGGAAAGATTAAGGTGTGGAGAGATTAAGCTTTGGTCTACCATGTCTACATGGTCTAGAGGCCTAGAGTATTTGAATTGTATATTCAACTAGACATCTCAGGACTTTTGACCTGCTAACAGGTCATACTAGAAACAGACATTGAGAGTAAAATTACATGCAACAACAACAAACAAGTAAACAAACGACAGCGAATCAGGAAAGAGCACAAGTCTCACATGTCTAGACTGATTTAGTGTAGTTAAGCTTGTGAATATCAGAGTAGTTGTCTTTTCAACCTGCATTTTGTATGATTTTGAGAAATGAATTTAAGGTAGGTAAATGTGGCAAAAGAGGATTGAGTAAAGAGTGGAGAGCAGCATGCAACCAAGTATTAAAGGTGCATGCATTTCATGATTCTAGCACCTCCTGTTTTATTTGCAGTTCTATAGATTTCCTTGAGGAAAGTATTTTCCCAAAATTTCAGTTGATTCCGATCTTGCTTGTATCACAGGATCCCATCGGCCACTGCAATGTAATATCTGTCTGTTTACAGACAGAAAATACAAATTGCAAATTTCTTACAGATATGATTGAATTTGCACCTACAATTAGGCACACATGGATTACCAAGGCTAATGGTTCAGATGAAATTAGGTAAGTCGGGAGACAAGGTTGTGGATCACAAAATGCTCCTTAAAGTATCTTATGGGGTTTGATCACACACTCTTGTGATATGAGTAAAAATATGTTCACTTATTAAAGGCTGACTCAGAGATTTTGAAATATGATTTTTGTTGTGTAATAATTGAAAATAGTAATCTGGACTCAAGATAGCCACCTAAATAAGTTTGAAACTAATCATATTTTTCGTTTTCATGCAGTAAACATTTGTGTATGGATGACAGTACCATAGGATACTGTGCAAACAAAAAATTCCGGATCCGGAATTTTATAACAAAGTTGTGATTTTCTATATGAAGGACTTTGATTTGAGCTTAGCTATTTCACACAGTGATTAGTATACGGACAAGTATTATGTATATGCAATAAACCCAAATTGTTTGAAAATTGAGGGCGCCCTCCTCGGGAATCTCTGAGTCAGCCTTTAAGTCCTTTGTTTTATTTGTGACACAACCAAAACAAGTGCATACCACCTCCATCACATCTCTCAACCCTAATTAACCATTCATTGTACAAATATCAGAAACCGAGGCTAAGTATAGATACTGATGAGATATTATATTAAAATAGCAAATCATTAGGGCATACTGTAAACTGGCATTAATGTAGAACTGCAACAGCAACAACAAAAAGTAAACAAACAGGGAATTACAGAAAGGCGCCTAATATCTAGACTTTGTTTAAGTGAAGTTTGTTTTATTGTAGTGGTCAGGGGCAGCTGTAAGATTTCAAACAAATGAGTGGGAAGGGTTGAACATGGTAAAAGAGGATATGAGTAAAATACATATGCTTATATTTTGCTTTAATAAGTTGTGATTTGTTTGTTTTATTTGTGACACAGCTAATATGGAGCACATGCTACGTGCATCACTTTTCCCAACCTGATCAGCCTTTTTCGTATAGATACCTAATCATAGATTCTAATCAAATACTACAGGGCGAGTCAAAAAAACTTGACCCTGATTGTGTCCGCCATTTTGAATTTTTAAATAATATATATCTAACATATGTGGTATCTTCGGAAAGCTTATTTCATTATTTTTAATTTGCTGCAAAGATCATTCCAATCGGTTAAGTGTAGGCCAAGCTACAGTCTTTCAAATCAAGAATCTGCAGTGAATAAATAGCTTGATTTTCTTCTGGACACTGATTTCTTTTGCTGAACGCCATTCATTTCAATGTGAATCCGTGGACAGAGCAGAAAACCGACTACTTGATTCAAACGACTGTAGCTCGGTCTATACCTAACCGATGTGGATGATCTTTGCAGTAAATTAAAGATAATAAACCCAGCTTTCAGATGATACCAAATATGTTAGATATATGTTACTTAAAATTCAAAATAGCGGACACAATCAGGGTCAAGTTTTTTTTACTCACCCTGTATATGTTGTTCCCTGCAAAATAAGCAACTCTTAATACCGCAGATTTTTGTAGACTAGTGCATGCACAACCGAAAGCAACACTGGCACAACAGCTGTACTGTGTGATATGCGCACACTCGTGTCAAGAGACTCATGTATAAAACAGCATTACTTTCACACAGACTAGTAAAAGCCGAATGTTTTGCCCATTTAATGATGAACGAAGTATAAAACAGCAAAGCGCTCTTATGAAACAGACCACTGTCAGAGTGTATTAAGATAATTTGTACCCAAAGGTGCACTACTCCAATGTCTCAACCCCCCAGCAAACACATGGTTAGTTTCTTTTGACCAAATTGATGCAGTGCTTACAACAGGTATTTTGACTAGTTTGGGTTGCACACAATATAAGACACATGAATTTAATTTCAGTTTCTGACAGCAATTTGCCCTATCAGTGTGAAAATCTACAGTGCATGTTTGTCATGAGTTCCTTTGTTGTGTGCCAGACTTCCATTAAAAAGTCAAACTCCATCACTCAGGTGTTAACTTATTCTTCAAAATAGTTTTTGTTTAATAGTAAAGAGCTCTGCCTTCATTGGGATTTCTTTTGAGATATGGGAGACAAATATTTATTGTTAATCACTTGATTAGTAGTTTTGATAAGAGATGAAGTTAACTCCATATTAACTTTGCGCTATCAATAACATGGTGGCAAATAATGATGTATTTTCTCTCTATTATTGCAACGCATTTAACATTCAAGGTCCCGTAGACGACTAGAGTCACTACAGCCGTATTCCAAAAAGGTGTTTAAACAGCTTTTAACACTTGTTTAGTTAAATGTTTATCTCTGAAGTAGTGAGGTAGATAGGGGATAATATTTTGAACTATGATAAAAGCATCAAATTTTCATATTATACCAGAAGAAATAACGTTCTGCACTATACTTTGTTCGTCACCAAATAGGCAGGACTCTTCACACCGCAAATTGATATAGAATTGTGCGGGCTCAACTGCAAGCAACACTACTGCAGCACACGCAGTGCGTGATGTACGTATGGCGCATGCTTGTGGCATGAGGCACGCGTGTAAAATGGAATTACTTTCACGCGCAGATAAAAAAAAGCCTATTAATTTTGCCTATTAAGTGACGAACAAAGAATAAGATATCTACTTTGAAAAAATAAAGTTTTTTTATAATTTTAATGCTGTTACTTATCCGCCTCACTACTTCAAAGATAAACATTTCTTTAGTTAAATGATTGTTAAACATCTTTTTGGAATATGGGCTTTAGAGATTGAAATTTGAAATACATATGAATTTCTCAAGTAACTAATATTATATTTTTCAAGTCAATATTCTTTCCTTAGTGAAAAACTTGTTTCAACCAAACTAATGAGGCAGCATTCAATATCTTCATTAGATGAAAATCACCTTGCACATTCAGAATGCAGCCACTCAATGGATTTGTCCATTTAGTCGTTTGTCCATATTTTAGTCATGTTCAAAGTTAGATTTAGGTGAGCAAATCTAAACTTTTTACCTATCCCTTCTTCAAGATTTCGAGTAGTTTAATGGGTGGACCGTGGAAGGATGACAAAAAAGACACTTTAAGCAGCTGCAGTATAAGATGTTTGAGCACTCATCACTTATATTAAAGCCATTTCCTGGGACCCCTTACCCCTCCTAATACTTATAAAAATCATCCCTCTGCACTGAAAAGGAGTTGTCTTTTCATTTCATGTTTGCTTACATCTGCACCTCAAAAAAACAAACTTTTTAAGATATATTGCAACAATATATATTTGCATTCATGTAATTAGGCCAATTTCCTTACACCCAACAAAAACTGTGGTTAGATTGCCCCACCACTACCCTCAAAAGCGGTTTATGCATACAATACAAATCTGTCACCTTAGCTACACAATAGGTCTATGGCGCTTTGAAATATTAATCTGTATCCGATCATTATCGGTGATATTACATCCGGTGGCTTGACATTACACAGAGGGGAAAAACAAGTAAACGTTTAGTAATGTAGCCCGCGGAGCAATAAATAAATACTACTAATCAAAAGAGAGTGTGAAATGAACTTTTGTCTCTATTGTTGCAAAATTGCTAGTTTCAATTACTCAAAGAGGCACACTGGGCTCTTGTCTTGGTTGTGCCTTCGGCTGTTTGACTGAAACTTGAACTGCACAATTTCCAATGATATCTGAAAGGACTGATTTTGGTTCTTCACTGAGCTGAGCTCTTCATTTCCAAGGTTAAGTTAATTTCATGGTCACTTTAGCTGAGGTCCAGTGACTAGCCTTTGCCATACCTATTGCTTTTCATTTCAATTTATTTTTTTGTTTATTAGTCTGAATATTTTGTTACCAAAATAAATACTGTACATTTAAAAATAAATTGCATGCATAAAATTGTTCACAAATTTTAAGAGTGACAAGGATTAGCAACAATTTCAAGCTTGTGAATAATTTTCCTTCCTCTAAGCCTTAAAGGAAATATATAAATTCACAACAATTTCCTGTCACAAAAACAGGTGCTATTACAAAAGCACAAAAATATCACATCACAAAAGTATTTGGTTATACATACATAATCCCTAAGTTTCGCTTGAATTTGCTTTGTTTTGATCAATGAGCATTTTGTGCAGTGTTTGTATAGGCCTATATCACCCCTGTGGCCCATATGACATTCTGTGTAAGGCTATCAATACCCTTGTTCTTTGAGCATTGTTGAGAAAAAGCTTGGAAACAAAAGCTGGTATTCTGAAAGGGAGTCTAACTTTAGACCTGGGTTTAAACCAGGGTTAGTCCTACATGAGTGGACCTTTTTTTTCTTTCAACATACTCTGGAAGTTGAAAATAACGGGTGAGAAAATTCCTCACGGAGTGGGTCCGAACGGCCCATCCATGTGGAATTTTCTCACCTGTTACAGCAAACCTTCAGAGTATGTTGAAAGGGAAAAAGATCCATACCTGTAGGACTAACCCTGATTTAAACCCAGGTCTAAAGTTAGACTCCCTTTGAGAATACCAGCCATTGGTGCTATTTGCCACTGCATGTAGCAGTGCATTTCTTTTAGACTAGTCACTGCTTTCACAGCAGCTGTGAGATGTAACATATCCAAGCTTCTCTTTAAAGAAAATGCCATTCAACAATGTTCAAGGAATACAGAGAATTTTGTATTCAGATTAATTCATTATGTTATGGAATTCATTCAAAATGACAAGAGATTCTGCCAAAATAAATATGAATTTAAGTTATTATATGAAAGTTGGTTTTTTTGTCAGTGTAATGCCCTAGGGATGGCTTGAAGGGGGTTGAACCTGGCCCACTGGATATTCCTCTTTAGTACTGAAGGTCTCTAGTTCAAACCCTGGTTTAGGACACTGCAGTATTGTCATAGTGGTACAGTACTATAATTTAAGGCTTAACTTGTATAAGAATATTTGCTAGTCATGCCAAATAGTTCAAGTTTGGTATGGGGATGGGAATGAAGATGTCACCATGTTACCTTTACCACCTTTATTATTTCTGTTGCACTTGAAGGTCATAACAAATAATGACCAAATCCACCTGTTGTACTTGCCCTACCTTTGCTATGATTCACAAATACTACCCCTTGCCCATGTAACCACCTGGTTAATTTGATTGCGTATCTCCACACATTAAATTGCAACACCCAAATACAAGTAAAGATTATTAATCAGAAAACTTCCAAATTATGCAAACAAAGATTTTTACTCATGTGCAGTGATTGGCATGAACTTGTGACACCCGAACAGCCAAAACGACAGGATATAAGCTGCAACCATTTCCGTGTTTGTCATAATATATATGCAAGCTGAACTAGACACAAACATAGAGGCATCTAAACACAGTAGCACATCTGCAAGACATAAAAGCACCAATAAGCCGTCTAATTTCCGCCGAGCGGGATTAGCGTACATGAAACATAATGTAGCTAGTTGTGTTCGGTTTGGAATTCTATTTGGTCTGACGTTCTAAACCATTTCTAATCCTAATCATGAGTAACACGTTAGTGAAACCCTCCTGTGTCATACTCGCGATGGCTCGTCCAAACTGGTCGCTCACCAACTACCTTAGAAAAAGGCGCGATTTATTTCAGACTTGATCACTCTGCTTCTGCCACCGCAACCATCATTAACATAATTGCGGGGCTAGATAGCATCTTCAATCAATGTGTTAACAGTTTTGTGGGACACAGGGTGGAGCACTGTGCAACACATTCCTGAGTAACAATCAAAACATTGACTCATTTTCAAACTTTTAGGTAGAAAATTTTTGGCAAATATGCAAAGTCTAGATCAACCTATACCCCTAGAGAATGCCATCTACATTCAATAGCTGCACAAAAAGCAGTCAATGACCCAAGTCAATTTGTCACGTGAGTGTATAAGAATGAT
Organism: Ophioderma brevispina; assembly: GCA_023653785.1. Lineage (NCBI taxonomy): Eukaryota > Metazoa > Echinodermata > Ophiuroidea > Amphilepidida > Ophiodermatidae > Ophioderma > Ophioderma brevispina. The sequence goes on along the minus strand of JAMKCH010049462.1, from coordinate 74,742 downwards.
ACATCTGTAAAATAGCTGGTTTTATATTTAATGTCAACATTTGGCCAATACCGAGTACAAATTACCCGGAGCCTCACTGCTCCCAAAATTAACTTAGAGCATTGCCCGATGCTCGAGCAAAGCGCCAAGTTACTTCTATGGCGATTGGACAATAGAGGATGCTATATAACATACAATTCATGACCTTTGTAAGCCTATATGACAGGATACCTACCCCTCTTTTGACAGCTTTTGCATGCTCCTACTTATATTATATCAGTTGTCAAAATTGTGTCACCACTGCTTAAAATTGTTCTAAAAATAAAAGAGTCAATTGCATAGCATCAAACAGCTTCAAGTTGTGCATCAGGAACCAGAATGCTTTACAGAAAGTATTGATTTGAAAAGGTTAGTGTGGAAGCTATTGCATTTGTTACAAATACAACTTTCTTGCACTTAAAGGCAATTTCCCCCTTCTGAAATCTACATATGAACAGTAAAAGGTAAGGACAAAAACATGTTATCAGCCCAAATGAACACAGCCAGTATGTATGTTAGTCGCCACCAGGGGATCAGTTGTTCAGCTGAATGGTTATCACCACATGAGTTTTCATGAGCAATATTTCCGAAAACAACTAACAGGGTTATTACCAATACTTAAAAGGGAATCGTGGTACAAAATAACAAATTTAACAAGATGATAGCAACATTCAGCAAGGATACGAGTGAACCCTAAGATTAAAAGTCTGAAATTTCCCGTGCAGACAACATGGACTACCTCTTTCGGCTTTCTTAAAGTAGGTCGTGTTATTTCAAGCGATCAAATAAACTGAAAATGTTGCCACTTTTTCAGAGTTGGTAATGGTATTGAAAATATAGGCTTTGAATCCAATGAAGAAACTTTCGGGGTAAAGTTCACAAAAAAATGTTAGCAAAACACTCATGGAGGGGAAATGCTTCAAAGGAGGAGGAGATTAATGCAGCAGTACTTCCCTAATGTCTCCCACCAAAATGTAGAAAAACAAATAATTTTGGAAAGCAGAGGAGGGCAATTATTTCTTTTATTCAATGTATGTAACATCAGCAGCAGCAATACAACCCACATCTTTGCCATTAAAGGCCGACTCAGAGATTTCCCAATGAGGGTGCCCTCAATTTTCAAAACAATTGTGTTTTTGCATGTACATAATGCTTGTCCATATACTAATCACTGTGTGAAATAGCTAAGCTCAAATTGAAGTCCTTCATATAGAAAATCACATCTTTGTTTAAAAATTCCGGATCCGGAAATTTTGTTATACACAGTATCCTATGGCACTGTTACATACACATAAATGTTTACTGCCTCAAAACGAAAACTCCGATTCATCTAAAATTTTGGAATTGAGCATTCTAGGTGACTATCTTTAGTTTTAGTTGATTATTTTTAATTAATATATTAAAAAATTATATTAAGAAATCTCTGAGTCAGACTTTAATGGGTTTCTCCCCTTTTTGGCATATTGTAGTATTGTATTACCAACCCGGAGATAAGCTGTAGGAAGGTATTAAAACAACAAAGTAGGCCTACTACCTAATCATTTCCGAGCTAGAGAGGATATTACCAACCCAATAAAGTCCCGCCTCCTTCCCATTACTATACCTGTTTCATGATCATGTGTGTGTCATATCAATTGGGGTCAAGCTTCTTACGTGCTCGATTGTATGATTCGTAATTTCGTTTTCAAGTGATATCGGGTCTATTATCTTTGATTCTTTTTAATTCAAATATGTTTAAATCCACCCAAAATTATTTTGATACCAATTTAGATATTAGTAAGTATGCTTTAAAACTGTAAATGTCCCCTTTATTCTTCTAAATCAAAAGAAAAAAACTAAAATTATACTTAATATGGATATTAAGGACAGGGATTTCTAATAAGAATTAGATGAAGGACAGAATTATTTGGAGACGCCATTGTCACCTTGGAAACTTTATCCTGTCTTCCGACAAACTTTCAGTATTTAAATTATGTACTTAAGAAAGCATTAACAGGTTTTGTTTCAATTAAATACTAACATGTCTCTTCTTATTAAAGTATTAACAAGTCTCCACTTACAGGGAAAGTACCTTATTCTTGAGTATCGCTGCAATCTTTGGATTTTGTCTGTGTTCTTCTTAACATCTATTCTTAGAATTACAGATTGATTGCCTTTAGCCCACTGGAAATAACTACACAGTGGAAATGCGCGGGGCAATAACAGGCAGGATTTACAGCCACGGTTTCCTGATGAGCCTGAGTGGCATCAAGTCAAGCCACACACCAATGCACGCACGCACGAATGTCGCATGCATTACAAACTCTTGTTTTATACTGCGAGATGAAGCATAAGTAATGGCCAATCGCCAACTGTATTGATGTGTCAGAGTATATAATCACATCAATTAATTGTCCCTATGTTAAGCCTACAAAGCATGATGTAGAACTGTTTCTGGGTACTCAAAAAACCTAAAAGGCCAAGAGGTCGGGGGGGGGGGGGGGGGGTCTGTATCAATTGGGATGTAGTAGGGGATGGCCCCCCATTAGGACCTGATTTTTAGGAGGTTGTTTCAGCTCTGGTGACCCCATTTTAGACCATTCAGTACCAAAGACCCCTTTCATGTCCAAAGCAATTCTCTACCAAAATTTCTTCGAAACACATCAAAAAATTTAGAAAACTAGCTCCGAGAACCCATTTTTTAGGCCTCAAATCGGTTCCGGGGCTCAAATTTTGAAATCTTGGGCTGCACATACCTACCCAAAATGAAGGCGGTACCCTCCTCGGACAAGAGGTGTATTTGTATCTTATTTTAGGAGTTTAGGATTTTTGCTCCTAGCACCAAAACCATTAAATGTAATGAAACCTTAACATCTTCTAAAAGCCTACAGCTATGTATACCATTATGAGCTAGGTATGGCTTGTCTTACATAGAGGCTTCTGAGCTACTAAAATTTGTGTGACTCTTCAATGATTAGGCAATTCAGAATTCACTTTTACCAGTTACATAAAGAGGCCAAGTCTTTTAGCATAAATTAATTGGTTAAGTAACTGGTTAAGAGACCAACTCCCTTATCTGCAACTCTAGACACTACTGAGATTGGGTTTCAGGAGGGGGGGAGGAAGCCAAAATCATAGTGATGTAGTAGGTGGTACTACATGTAGCCCATAGTTTATCCACTATATTGCAGCCTGGAAGGCACCCGACTGTGGTTGGCAGGGTAATCAGGAGTACATCACATACTACATACTTTCAAGAGGTACCCCACCCCACTCCTTCTGCGTGCCTGCAGTACTGTGATGTAGCCGAGTCATCTGACTGGGGGGGGGGGGGGTTCACAATGAAGCACACCAATTTTCTACCATCTTCAATGGAATGTTTTCTAATTTTGACTGATTGTTGGCATGTGCACCCCTACCCCTTGATGATGCAACACGATGAAGCTCCAGTTAGTGTGCATGGGTGGTCTAGATACATTAACGAATCCTCGTACCCATTTTGTACAACAGAGTACCGCGCTAATGGTTGTTATATCAAATGAGGTAAATCGGGCAATTCCCTAGATGGATGGCTTCAACTTTGGCAAGACATCATTGCCCACAAGGATCTATTAAAGTGGTAATTATTGACCTGAGGTGTAGTTGAGTGGATCTTGAGTGAAAGTCATAACTTAGGCCTACCCATTAGGTTCTTCTTTTGGCTGAGGTTGCTTTTAACCACCAGTGCTAAAAGGGAAACGGCATTGCACTCTCATCAAATTTAATTACATGTCAATTTTTGCCTGTAAAGTAGGCCAGCTTTGTGGCTATGTAAAAACCAAAGTTAACGATGGTTAATAATGGGTTTTATATAGGCTTTAATGGACACTTTTACCACAGATCTGCCATACTTGTTTGAAAAGCCAACTCTTCTAACCCATTTTCAGACTCCCTTAAACAATGGTCGCAGCAGATTTATATCCTTACATAATTGCAACTCCTACTCCTAGTATTTGTTGGGTGCACTGCTCAAACATTAACATCTTGTACCTTAGCTTTCAGTCATACAAAAATGTCTTTGGACCTTGTTTATTTCTAATTCTGGACACCTTATGATTGCAAACTTCTAATAAAGGCGGCGACATTAACATTTCACATTTCAAATTATGACCTCTGCCACATAGAATGTGAAGGGAGGGGGTTCTTGCTTTAGTTCCTTTGTCAATGTTAAAGGGGTGGTCCAATTTTATTACATAAAGTTTTCATCTTGATTGAATGACATTGACCCCAATACCACATCTGTGAAGTTTCAGTTGATATTTCAATCAGTCTTTATATGAGCTAAAATTATAAAAACATGATTTTGTAAATTAATATTGGTCAAACAAAATAGGGGCACCTTTCGCTCATAACTTCCAAACCAAACATCTAGTACTTAAAAACTCACAAGATAAATGAGAGAAAAAAACACTTTCTTCATATCAGACACTGACCAATATTTTGACCACTTCCAGTAAAATCTGAGATCCTGGGGATGAGGATATTGGCAATCTGTCCACAGACCTCTATAATATTACAATTTTTGTAACTGCTTTGTGGTCTACCAATAAAAATATTACATCAGATCACAGTCTCACAATTTCACAACAGTGAAAGTCGGGAGTTATCTGATTTCCAAAAATCTTCACACATCTATTGAGTAACAGCAGGAAACTCACATTGCCAAAATCAGGCATCATGGAGTCTAAGTTCCCTGACAAGGAAATGTTGTCGATTTTGCCTAACAGATCCTAGCTTGAGGCTGTTTGGGATGGCGAACCACGAAGAAACATGACTTAATTTTTACCTGTGCCCATGAAATCCCATACAAATCACGTAGGCCTAACTTTCAACTACCTTTATCAAAAACAGGATCTTCAGGTTGCATGGCCAAAATTTCCTAAGTATGTCACCTGGCTTTTTATTATGTAATTAAATATCCTACTTGTGCGAAAACAGACTGTTTTCACCCTATAATAAACATGATAGATGTTTATCAGGGGAAAACCTGTGAAGAGGGTGATTAGATTCTAAAAAATACATCGGTCCTCGGATCGCTTGTGTCGCCTGCCGTTGTGGTTAGTGAATGATAGGCCTAACATGACCTTTGACCTTGATATGTGACCTTGGACCTCATAAACGAATGAGGGTTTGCATGTAAACTCCATAACCAAGTTCGGTTCCAATTGAACTTCAACTTTTCAAATGAGGTCAATTTTACATTTTCAGCCTATCTTACAACTTGACCGCACATGACCTTTGACCTTGGTATGTGACCCTTGACCTCATCAACAAATGAGGGATCCCATGTTGCACCTATGATTCAATTTTGGTTCCAATTGAACTTCAATATTTCAAATGAGGTCAATTTTACATTTTCAGCCTATCTTACAACTTGACCGCACATGACCTTTGACCTTGGCATGCGACCTTTGACCTTGGCATGCGACCTTTGACCTCATCAACATATGAGGATGCCATGTTGCACCTGTGACCCAAGTTTGGTATAAATCCATCGAAGTATGAGGATATTACAGGCAAATGTTAACCCTTTTTCACAACAGACATCAACTACAACACAGACAACAACAGTGGACAAAGTGATCCCTATGTGTCTTCCTGCCTTAGGCCTAGGGCAGGCGACACAAAAACCCTTTACTTCTCCCTTAACATATTATTAATTTTAATGTTGTTTGTACTTTCTTAAGTTTAACAATACTTACCTTTAAGAGGTGTTATTCAATTCATAGAGGCAACACATGAAAAAGAAAAAGAGAAATGGATAAAAATGTTACAATTTGCACATATTTTAATTGAAATACAGAAAATATAAAATTTGGTCTTAATCATTTCAGGTGAGGGCTAATGTATATAAAAGCTTTACAACTATGGAAAAATATCAATTTTGAAAAATCTTGAGGCGCACTATTTTTCAAATGTGCCAGTGTCTCGGCTCCGGATCAGCTTACTCTGTTGAATAAATCCTGACACCACCACAAGCCATTACCAATACGCTCAGAGAAGATGATCATGGAAATATCCAAAATAAAATTATCACATTTTAACCAAGATTGAGTTGAAAGTCATTTCAGATTATGAGAAGCTATGGCTGAAATGACATTGCTCCCTAACTACCCCTTTATAAAATAATGAAAGATCAAACTCCGCTTTCTATCACAATACAGTCAGTCCACAATACAGGCCGGTACTGTACTGTGAAATTTTACTTTGCACTTAGTCTAATTTAATATGACTAAGTCTAGCCGCAAGTATTGTGGTGATTGGAATGACATACATCCTTAGTTGCAATACATTTACTCATGTGTTGAAGGAGGATTCCCAGGTAAAGGGTGTGGTGATAGCGAAGCATCAACAACAGTGTTTAACATGTTTACAGAATCACAATTCCCTTTCATCCAGTTTGCTTCTTTCATGCCTTGACATTTTTTTTTCTAAGCCATTCCCATCCAGTTCAACTAATCTTGCTTCACACTTAAGACACTAGCAAAGGAAATAAAGTGGCACTCTTATCTTGTTACTTGAGCTTGAAGTTGCTCCCTACTTCCTATAGTTCATTCACTAAAACATGGCAGTGAAAGTTAGGAATTTTGACAATGTGGATAAAACAAAGATGGGGAGGAGACAGAATGAACCCCGCCCTGTCTTATGCTGGACACACAGAGGGATGAACAAATTTCCTATAGGGACAGAGAGAGAGAGAGAGAGAAAACAAGAATCCCTGAAAGTTGTGTTGTACTTTCTTCATATTAAACACCCTAGAACTGTAGAAGAGGAACAACATTTCCCCAATCAGGTGCAAAATCATGCACGCCACACTGCTTCCCGAACTAACACAACAAGCGCTGCAATTCCTGTGGAAAGGCTATTTTTGGCTATCTTGCATCATCGACTTTATGTTTTTGCAAGATTGACAAAGAAAACATGACTTTGTGAAAAAAATGGTGATAACTTGCTGGTCAGAGAGGCAGCTTGACACCAAGCTGTGGATATCATTGTCAACACAGCAGCTCACAGCACACATTCACACTACAAAAGCGGAAGGAATTTGGAGCCATGGGATGCAAGAGTGCAATTCGCTGATGTAGAGCATGTTAGAACAAAATTGTTGCCAGCTCAACTGGCTCATGCTATCTTTGGTTCGAGCCACTGATCACATTGATCGCAACACAAATCCTATGGCATATCATAATTCAGAAGAGCTGCATGACCAATGGATACTAACATGCACTACATCAGCGAATATTGCCTATTTCTGGACTACTCTCAGTCTACAAGTCACTTATTGAAAGATGCAATGTAAGCAAACTTCTGTTTCTATGGCCTACATTTAATTAGTATTAATTTCTCATAAAATTGAAGAGAGTGAATAACTTTCAACTCTTGAACTACATACCACTATGCAAGCCTGGAAAAGTGCGGGAACTGAGAACATGGTTCCTGGGAAATTTTCCAATATGGAGGGAAATTTTTGTCATGTAAATATATAAATACATAAGAATTGAAGGGAAATTTTGCAACCTCGGAGGGAAATTTTGTTTGTGTTCTTGGGAAATTTTGACATTTTTTCCAGCCCTGCCAGTATGCTCTTCTGTTCAAATTTCATGAAATTAAAATCTAGTAAATTTTGACTTTGTCATTTTCAATGAAGCAGGTACTATAACCTGAAAGTTTTTGAAATATCATTTTTGCTTAGGTCTTACTCTTTCATTTAACACCTCGCTTGTAAAAAAGCATGCAAAAGTGGCTGAGATAGAATGCCAACCCCCTAACCAAAGTTGCTCTTTATGGAGTTTTCAATTGACATTGCAGTGTACTGCAACACTAACACAAATTAATATTGCTAGAAGGCTTACTCGCTCATTCAGTCAGAAACCCTCTTTGTGTAAAATCAATACACACAGATTCTTGTGTCGTACCACACAGTGACCATAAAAAACTCCAAAAAGTGCAACTTTTGGTTATGGGCTCTTGCGTCTTTCGGGCATTCTATCTCAGTCATTTCTTCACATTTTGTTACAAGTGAGGTGTTAAATTAAAGAGTAAGACCTAGGCAACAAAGATTTAATATTCAAAAACTTTCAAAATAATCAGACTTTGGCACAATACTGATTGAAAAAAACCTGCCGAGATACTTTTTGTGCCAGCTGTATTTACTGCCAACTGTATTTACTAACACCATGCCCATTTACAGGTTGGTGTTCTTATGAAGAAAAAAAAAATACAAGACAAACGAAAAGACCACACCTGTGAAGTCAAATAACTCCAAAGTGCATCTGGAGTGGGCTATCGTGGCTGTGGTCAAGTTTTACTACATCTGAAAAACCGCAACTTTATCACAACAAAAATAGTATAAACCAAAATTACAACAGAATGTAAAAGGTTAAGTCACCAATATGGCCAATAGACATTTTGAGATTATTAAATACCTTGAGGGATGCTAACCTTGAAATTGCTACAATAGAACAGAGCATCAAACCATGACATCAACAATGCACCAGAGTTCATGCCAAGATCACTAGATACCTATCAAGCAGAACCTAATGCTCAATAATAAGACAGATTATATAAAATGGATAACTTTAATGAAATTTACCTTTAAATAATGTCAAAATTAGGTATTTCCTACGCAGATTTACTTTCAAACAGATCGTAAACAGATAAAAGCAAAATTAAAATTGGGCCGGCTTCCTGATATTTAAGGTGCATTACTTGTTATGACACACATGTGCCTGTGCAGCTAGATCTGCACGCAAAGGTTACAGAGACAGGCAACAAACAACTCTACAAAAGAGTTCAATGTCAACCCATGTAGGGTTACTACCACTACACAACCCCTGGAGGTATTTAGTAATGTCTACCATTGATAACAATACAGGTGTATTTATTACATGTCAAGGTTCACTTCAATTGTCATACAACCCACTCAGTATCAATTTGTCACATTGTCACTACTACTCCATCAAGAAATGTGTATATTATTGCCATATTAGGTACAAACTTGTCAACAAAATGTCTTGATATATCTGGCAAAATCAAACTGCTGACCAGCACAAGTTAATAGCTGCCCAAATGAAGATGGAAGAGTCATGTCTGTGGATATGAAATCCTGTTCAGAGCATTGAAGTTGCTTGCCACCTTGTCCATTTGGCATTTTTGCCCAATTACCGATGCCCCACTAATCGCATTTGTTCATGCTGTTCAAACCTTAACAAAGAGATTCTGCCTCCCAATTCTTTAAAATCTTCTAATGGTTATATGAAATACTACTAAAACAGTACAGAAATTTTTGCGCATGGTCAGGCTGGTAGAACAGATTATTATGAAAAAATTCCAATGTTCCTGATGTGTAAGAGTTTTTAAAGCTGCAGATATAGAAAAATGTGTTTTTGAAGAAATACAGTTACTCAAAAATCCCACTCAACAGTAGTACATCCAAAAGTTCTTTAAAAGAGAGTGTAGAGTACAACTATGCAATGCTATTACATTGTCTATGATTACATATACATTTGATCTAGGTTCTACCTTCCCCAACAAAAAAAAAAACTCCAGGAGAACAATAAAGCGCATGTTTGATTCTGACAGGTGGGGCATTCACTTACAGGTACAATGAAGTATTGTTACCCTGGAATGTGTGTAGAGTGTCCTTCACATTGGCTATGATAAGAGAAGATACCAGTAGCTTCCCACAATGCATTGCTTCCAATGGAGGTTTTTGTACAGGTACTGATGTGAATCGTTAGAGATGGAACATAGCTAATTTGACAGTACTGATCACAAACTTGCATTTTAAGAATGTTTCATCTCTAACGATTCACATGACTTCCTGTACAGAAGTCTCCATTGGAAGCAATGCATTGTGGGAAGCTACTGAAATCTTCTCTTGGCTATGATAGCCATGCTACCTCTTCCAGCCTATAGACAAATCCGACCAGCCAAGTCATGGTCAGAATTGATATGCCATTACTGGGGGCTTCCAATCCAAAATCCTCCCAATTCTTTTACACGTCCGTACCACGCTTAATCTGCGTTTGAGTGAACTGAGACGGGAAGTACCCAGCTATGGTGACCAGTGAGGTGTTGGAATGTGCTAAATCACAAAAGAATCACATTACAACTGCAGTCTCTAAGTAAGCAGTTCTATGAAGTTAATTATTTCAAATTTTTAGCATTCACAGAAGCTTTGTGCTCACTAATTTTCTTGACATCTAAAAATAAGTTCCATCAGTGCAAACTCATTCTGTAAGTAATCTGGTTAGCATTTTCAAGATTCCTTCCGAGAAGGGCCTAACAGACATACACCAGTAACCCCTTCCATTTTGCTTCAAATAATTGAAAGGGGAAATTACCCGTGTCAACAATCTTCTGCCATAGGCCTAATTGCAGAGTACCCGTGATCTAGATTTAGGCAAGTTCTACCGTCTGCTAGAAATGAATTTCTTCCCCTCTCACCGAGTCTCTGTTCCCCTTTACTGGAAGTTGTGAATCCCCTGGGATGTTTAACGTGGTTCCCTGTGTGTATTCTAACGTTGAATTTAAAGAAGCACCCAAATTGTACACACATGCAGTCAATGATTGCCTCATGAAATCAACATCTGTGGCATATATGGAATAACAAACAACCTTCTGCGGAACATGTGCAGTCTGCTATCACAGTTTGCCAATTGGGTCAAAGGTCATATGGGCCATTAGATGTCAATCTGTGTACACCCCATATGAGTCTTGGCCAGTGGTTCTTCTGAGTGAATGAAGTTAATCAGTCAATGTTTTTAAGAGTAGTGTGTCCAACTCAAAAAGTGCAGGGTTAATATTTTAGCACACACATATGTCTATCATACACACATACACATGATACCTAAGTAATCCATATACATGTCAATCTTAAGCAGACAACACAAAAATATCATAAAGCAAACTGTTTATGCCATTTGGATAGACACATTACATTTGTGGCATATCCTCTACAGGATTTTGTGGGGGAGTTTCTGTAACCTGACCCATCTGACACTTTTTTTCTGACACACTTGTGAATTCAGAAACCCTTCACAGAATAAAGCACAGGTTTGTTTTGTTAAGGTTCCAAATTCATAAGCGTGTCAGATGGGTCAGGTTACAGAAACTCCCGGTTTTTGTACTGTTTTTATTTTTATTTTTATTATCAACTTTTGGCTCTCTTTACATCAAATTCTCAAAAAGGTTAGCCAATTTTTTGGGGGGGGTTGTAAATATATTTAAACATCTACCAAATTTTACATTGAAAAAGGCGTCATGATATACCAAAATGCCAATTTTGATGCATCCCATTTAGCTTCTGTACTGTCCCCCAGCATTTGCATGGCTTGTTTTTTGGTTGTTTGTCTTTTCAGGCAAAAGCAGGCCTATTTGCATGAATGGACAAGAATTCACCATTAAATTTGGGCAGTAATAATTGCTGGAGTCTTGGAACAATTGTGATCCTTGTTAATAACGTCAAATGAATCACATCTCTTTTTCCCACAAGTTCAAACTTCTCATTAAGTCTGCCATTTTGTTTCAAAAATTTTAAAAAGGAAACAAGAAGATTGCCTTTTTTTATATGCTGAATAACATATCTTTGTTGTCGTCCAAGTGAGACCTAGGAAAATAATATACCTACAATACAATTGTTCATGTAAGGATTAACGCCCACTTAATACATTTTCATCACAAAGAGATAATGTGGAATTCTGGAACTTTGCACGCAACAAGGGAAACAAATAAGAGCCCTTTCTTTGTTGATTATAAATTAACAAGGGTAAGTTATCAGGATGAATGACCCTACAAAGGGCATGCTTCTTGGTAATATTCTTTTTGGTCCATGCCTCATTAGGCCCACAATCATGCTAATGATTAGTTCTGTTACTGATAATAGAAATTGTACAATAAATGAATCATAGGTCCAAAGGCCTATGTTCATGGCACACATATTTTAAAGTTTTAAACAAAACAGATAATTGAGAAAAATTGTGTGTGTGTGTGTGTGTGTGCATGCATGCCTGCCTGTGTGCACATGTGTATTCTATCTTGCGTGTGTTTGTTACTTAGCTGTGTATGCATACATATCAGGTTCATACATGCACACGGCAAAAATGCATGATGGGCATTTGCCTTTGTATGCCTTGGAGTATGAATATCTGCATGTGTGTGCCCATGTGTATGCAGGCACGTAGCCAGCTGGGGCATGTTCCAAGTAGGAGTAAAAATGTCCCAAACACAGGCAAAAGGCTGCATAAAGGGCTGATTTTTCCCATAACAAATTTATCCAAGGGGCATTTTGCCCATTTTGCCCGCCCCTCTGGCCATGTGTTTGCGTGCATGCATTTTTGTGTGTACACACAATTCAAAGAAAACCAACATGAACTCTGAACCGTTGAAATAACCATGAAGTTGATTTATTCCCACAGATTTATCAATTTTGAATCTTTGCTTCGAAGCAATAACAAATTGAGCTAGAAAGATAATATGATTGTGACTTCTCTCTGTCAGAGTCTGTATTATCCACACACAGAGAATCAGAGAGAGTTGTTTGTGGGGGTGTTTACAAAATGTAATCAGTAGACCAAAAAGTACTTGTTACTTTTGAGGTAATTTTTGCATATTGTATTGTTCGCATTGGCTCTGTGGTTTATCTATTGCAAAGAATAGCTGGATTAGTATTGGAATCTATGGTAACCAGACACAGCACCAAGTTAGTATGCCAATAACCACTACATATGGAAAATTCAGAGGTTGTTTGATTCAATCCCACAATGCACCAGTTTTGGGAAATTTCACCTCAATAGGGTCATGTGATCACATAAAAATCCTATTCTTAACACATAAAAGCCCTGACTTTAACACTCATTTTAGCCCACAAAGCGTTAGTACTTAGGGAATTTTTTGCTTGATAATGAAATGGTTCTTAAACTTTTGGAACATTTTTTACCGTAAGTACTGACATGTGTTTAGTACAGTATGGTATAGGCACATTGCTATGCATCATGGGATTGATTCAAAACACCATCTGTGGAAAATTTAACTTCTGATGACCTGTTATTGTTACTTGTTTTGTTTGTATGGTTCCCTGGATTTAAAGGACCCAATTGTACACCTGCATATAAACATGTGAAAAAAATGAATATTTCTCAAGACTCATTCTTGTGGATGCACTGCCCTTTCTCAGGCCAAGAAAAAAAAACAAGTTTGTCTCAGTAGACAATGGCGGATCCAGGATTTGAAAAATGTCAAAATTACCGGGGGGCTGAAAGGCTGTAACTGGTCCAAAATAGCTCAAAATGGGCTGATTTTGCAAGAATTTGCAGAATTACCGGGAGGCGCGCGCCCCCTCCGCCCCCTCCATGGATCCTCGCCTGGTAGACCACACGCATTTTGTTTAAAATAGGTCTTTTAGCATATTATTTTTTAAGGTTTTTCTCCCTTGAAATATTTTTTTGTTTAAATTTCAGGAAAAAAATGAAAATTCGGCCAGGTCAAATAGGATCAGGGATCTCCAATTTTATTTATGGAAAAAGATTTTTCAAAAATATGGATGACTTACAAATAACCATTTTTTTTTAAAAGTTCTAGTCCATTAAAAACAAATACAGCATGCCAAAATTTCAAAAGTGATCTAATCAAATTGGTCAGTGGGGTTAAAATTCCACCCATTCTCTTGATTTCTTTTTTCGAAATCGCTAGGCCTTATCAGCTGCACAGCAGCCGTTTATGATGCAACATTTAGGCAATTAAAAGACCATTGCCAAATGATTACTCTTAAATTCCTTGCATACAGATAAATACTAATGATAAAATAAAATTCTAACATGTTCAATACAAATGATATGAAGCAAGTCATGCAGATCACATGGGATCTTAATGGGCTCAAGCTTACATGCCCCTATAGCTTGCTTTCTTTCCCCCAAACTGTTTTGAAGTGTAAATTTCCAATGTATGCACATAAGAGCATCATATACAAACACTGGTACTATGCCAAACATTTCACAAATCAGATGATCCCAATAACATTGACTTTTTACATGTTTTGTCATTACATGACATCTTACAGATTACGAGGTCAATTGGGCCACAATGGCACATCCATCAATGCTGTCAGAAATACAAACATTAAAGCCATTATGTGACTCCACCACAATAGAGAAGTTTTAGAAGATAAAAATATCATTGATCACTGATCTGTTATCTCTGTATGGCTTTTCTACAATTATGTTGGAATGCTAACAAACAACATTTGTAGCTATTTCTGGTTGATATGACAATAGGAGAACTTATTAAAGGCTTTTGATAGGGATCAGAAATGGAGTCAAAAATGGTGCTAAAAAGGCTAGGGTTTACTTTTGGCCTTGTGTGGGGATTTTTTGAATGACAGTGGACATTATGGTACAGAGCAACATTTTTCATGTCTGGTAATGGATGCACAATTAGCTATTAAGAGGGCATGGAAATTTTTGAAAAAAATAAAAAAATATGAATAAAAAGGAGGCATTTTTCTGAAAGGTGTTGAAAACAAATTCCACTCAACCCAAACTTGCATGCCACATTGGTATCTAATCAGAGTTTTTTTAATCAAACCCACAATGCATTGCAATGTGCTTATACTGTACTGTACTAAACACAAGTCTGACTTAGGGATAAAAAGTGTTCAAGAAGTTTAAGAACCACAAGATATTTCATGATCATGCTTAAATTTCCCCGAGTACTAGCACCTTGTGGCCAAAAATGAGTGTAAAAATCAGGATTTTTATGTGTTTAAGAATAGGATTTTTGTGGGATCACCATCATGACCTTATTGAAGTGAAATTTCCCAAAACTGGTGCATTGTGGGATTGACTCAATACACCCTCTGGTATCTAAGAATGCATGATTGGCCATCAATTCGATAACACTAGGGAGCTTAATTCAAAGTTGATTATGTCGGTCACAAGTGACTTTGTTTTCATCATAATTTTTCAAATTATTTATAATGAGACTGTAATAAAGGATGATGGTTAATTAAGGACAAAGGTTATACTGTCATCACATCATGATGATTTCTGGTTTCCCACACAAACTCACTCTGTGTTCATCATACATGAATATCAATCATGAGTAAATATGATACAACAAAAAATGTGGTCGCAGGGAGTTCTTGTGCACATGATAACAATCCTATCATAGAAATTGTCATCATTCATGGAAAATGTTATTCTTATGTTTTATGGCAGCAAGCAAACACAAGCTACAAATGTGATGATTGTAATTTACCATCATAATTCACTGACCAAAAAATCCAACATGACCCTCACAAGTGTAACATCAATGCAATGTTAATGACATGCATATGATATCCTACTAGCTTCCACATGACTCCTGTGTGACCGGGGTCACAAAGAGGTTCTTTGGCCAAGTGATCACGATAGTATTACAATATTACGACCGATGATATCAATGTCACTAGGATTTAAATCAAGCTAGCACATAAAACCTTGCATATTTTTTATGTATAAAAATACTCAAGGAATCATGATGAAAACAGACCATGGGCCATGACCTTGGTGAATGTTTGTGTACAATGACCACATAATTAGCAAATCGAATCTGTATGCATGACCAGAAATGATTGTGATACGAGATTTTAAATTTACAGTGTGCCATATACTATTGTTCAAATTACAATCTGGTCTTCAACAGGAAAAGTTGACAGGATGACAAAAGTTCCAAGCTAGGTGCTAAAATAATACATTTTTCAACATTCTCACTCTTAAAATAGATTAATTTCCAAAAATATCCAAGTTTTAAAAAAGCTTTCATAATTCATGTTTCACAAGAGAATCCACACGAAAACATGTGAGTGGTAGCACTGAAGCCCTGCCTAAATGATGTGTTTTTATATCAATGCTATCAGTATTATATAGTTTTTCTTATCATAAGGCCAAAGTTGCACTCAAAAAAGCTAAACTATTAAAATCCTTTAACACCACTATCAGCGATTTCCCAAATCAGAAAATATAATAAAATCATCAAAATCACAAGTTTGCATTTTTTGCTAACAAGTATATGTATCCTAACACACCCTGCAAATGATAAGACCTAGTAAGTAACCTTATAAGGATAAAACTGGATAATTTCGGCCAATATTGGAGACGTCTGCCCACATGGATGCTTACTCCACCAGACACAATTGTTCATGTAAGGATTAACGCACACTTAAAAAATTTTCATCACAAAGAGATAATGTGGAATTCTGGTACTTTGCACACAACAAGGGAAATCTGCTGTTTTGGTTTTTTTGTCAATGTTTCGTTAAAAATAACATTTGAAGAATTTGCAAATTTATCCTTCACTTTTAAACTACTCTGGTAAGCTTCAAATTTGACAGCCCTGGGAAGCAGATGAGAAGTGACATGACAGTTACAGTTCAGATATAGTTTTGGATAGAATTAAAAGGGTCATGCTGAACTTTGAGTTAAATTGTAAAAGTTAGAATGGAACAAAAAGTTTGAACAAGCTGTCTTTGGACTTAAGTGAGTTGTCAAGCTAACAAATTACAGCCCAGTTCCTACCTACATGTATCCCACTTTCACCCGATTAGTCAACACCCATCTTAAATCATTAGCCCATAGCAAGTGTAACAAAACGCTAATTCGTGGTAAATCACAGAACAAAAATAAACCGACTCCCCTGCTGCGCCCAGCATCAGAAGACAGTCAAGTCAGTCGCAACAATTTATTTTGCCAGTGACCTAATCAGTTTCCAGCAGAGCATGCAGATGTTCTGCATCTATGAGCCACCATCTTCACACACCTATCACTAAGTGTTCACAAGCGCAGCATCCTTTAAGGGCTCCGCGCTCCGGGGCTCTTGGAGGAAATAGTCTTGCAAACTTTATTTGTTAACAGCTCATCATACATAATTAAATATAGCTTACATGCATGCTGACAGCATGTAATTTGAACCCATTAGATTTTCCAAAGAAGTATAATGTTCCAGAAAGATCATGCAAAGTGGTGTTTGGAGACAGAGGCTTCTCTGTTAGCACCTAGTCTGTTCAGATACCATACTGTGGACCAATGTGCTTTATTTAATTCACTAAGTCTAATCAAGCTGTATTTGAAAGCATGTGTCCTGTGTATTGACTGTAACTTGACTACCAATGCTTTGCTTGAACCAGTGACTGCCAATTACATCATAAATCACATGATATATTAGATCTTTTGGCGTAGGTAAAAATAAAGGTAAAGGGGAGTATTATGTTGGAGGTCTGAGGTTCTCCAGAATGCCATTTCCCTCCATCTAAAGGTTTTGGGCCAAACTTCTCAGTATAATAAACTGGGGAAGGAAGGGGTCACCACACAGCAAGTCTGCTTTACCTACATAAAAGCAAAGATCAAAACGTTGCAAATCAATTGAAGGGAGGGCATGTGTGAAACTGTATATGCACTTTATGCAGGTACCTATGCATGTGCAGGTACATATGCAGGTGCATAATGCATGTACAGGTGCATGTACAAGTGTACTTGTGCAGGTACATTATACATGTGCAGGGTACAGCATGTACAGGTGCATCTACACAGTAGGGATATTTAAACATATCCACAAGCTATGCATCTGTATGTATAAATTTTGTTCACAGATTGTTCATGCAAAAGAATTCCAACAATACCGTACAAGCATATACCTATTGCACAACTTTTAAGCATCCCCAGTATGGGCATGTGAAATCTTATAAACCCCATCTGGCATATTTACATGTAGCTCTGCTCCAGAGCCGACTCAACCGTCATACCCAAAACCATGTCCTACGCCCCATGATAAAGGCCCCGGCACGGGCGAGCATTGGCCGCGGCCAGCCAACTCGGAAAAAACAAAACAAAACAGGGCTCTGAACCAGAGCTAATTTACATGTTGCTTTCAGCCCAGCTTTTATAACTATCCTTGAGAAAAAGGAAGCTCTGGAGGGGTTGGTCATTGTGTGAACACCCCTATTGATGAACATCTGATTACAAGGTTGTCATAATGTTATTGTATGAAAGGTCAATGTCCTGTGACATTTAGTGTTTACACCAATTGCAATAATGCCAAGGTCTCCCAAACATCGCCAATCCTTTGAAACTGATATTTTTGTTAGGATTAAAATGTGGTAGAAAACAAAATAATAGGAACTACCTGTATACTTCAACTTCAAAGGAAAATGGAACTATAAGATGAGATAAGTACTGTCAATGAAATTACAATGACAAGAATTCACATGAAAAGAATTAAAAGCTGTAATATTTTGAAATCACAATTCATATAGTAACATAGAATTCCTCACTTTATATTATCTTACTAAACTTGAAAACAAACAGAAATTGGGATAATACTCTCTTTTTTCCTGTTTTTTCTTCAGCCAATCAATCAAAAATTATTTGAATTTAAAAGAAAGAATTAGGACCTTTGGCATTACTTTTGAATGCCCTTTTACCTTTTTTGCACACACAAAGAGGGTAATGTCCTCACTTCATCCATCTCTTACACCAATCACATGAACCACACTGGCTTAGAAAAATCCCTGTCACTTTCTTCTACTGTTATGAAAAGTTTGTAAAGGTGAAACACACACTCAATGCAAAAAGAGAACCAATGGTCCAATGGCAACCTAATGTATACCTAACTATTTGAGGGTAAGATAGAGTGCTTATTTTTTTTTGCCAAATTCAAGGCAGCAGCAATGCCTAAGCTTTGAGTAACTTTGCTTCTTTTAAGATTTTCAAATTATTTAGATATGAGACTGTAATAAGGATGATGGTTAATTAGGACAGGTTATACTGCCTCACTCATGATGAATTTCTGGTTTCCCACACAAACTCACTATTGTTTCATCATACATGAAATATCAATCATGAGTATATGATACACAAAAAATGTGGTCGCAGGGAGTTCTTGTGCACATGATAACAATCCTTCATAGAAATTGTCATCATTCAATGAAATGTTATTCTTATGTTTGATGGCAGCAAGCAAACCAAGGCTACCAATGTGATGATTGTAAGTTTACCAGCATAATTCACTGTACAAAAAATCCAACATGACCCTCACAAGTGTAACATCAGTGGCCTGTTAATTACAGCATATATATCCTACTCAGCTATTCCACATGACTCTGTGTGACAGTGGTCACAAGCGTTCTTTGGCCAAGTGATGGTTACGATAGTATTTAAAAATATCCACCGGTGATATCAATGTCATAGGATTTAACTCAGCTAGCACATAAAACCTGCAATATTTTTTATGTATAAAAATACTCAAGGAATCATGATTAAACATACATTGGCCATGACCTTGGTGATGTTTTTGTACAATGACCACATAATTAGCAAATCGAATCTACTTAGCATGACCACGACTGGATTGTGATACGAGATTTTTAAATATTACAGTTGGCCCTATAGCTATGTTCAAATTACAAGCTGGTCTTCCACATGAAAAGTTGACAGGTGCAAAAGTTCCAAGCTAGTTGCTAAACTAATACATTTTTACATCAACATTTCTCACTCGTAAAAATAGATTAATTTCCAAAAATATCCAAGTTTTACAAAAGCTTTCATAATTCATGTTTTCCAAGAATATCCCACATGAAAACATGTGAGCTGGTTAGCACGAGCCTGCAAAGGATGTTTTTGAATTCAATGCTATCAGTAAATTATATAGTTTTCTTATCATAAGGCCAAAGTTTGCCGTCACAAAAAATAAACTATTAAATCCATCTAAGCACAACATCATGTGAATTTCCAAATCAGAAATATAAACAAAATCATCAAAAATCAAGTTTGCAATTTTTTGCTAACAAGTATATGTATCCTAACATAATACCCCTGCCAATGTGGTCCATGAAGCTCTTCCTCCCCTACCTATGAGATATTTTAACAATCTTTGTTGTTGCTTCTGTGGTTGTTGTTTCCCATTGTTGCCAAAGAAATATATAAAGCAATTCTTCCTTCCAGCTATCCCTTGTTCCGCATACCACTCTTATGGATGTTGAAAGCTAGTGTTTTTCTCTTTTCTCTTTTATAAAAGGGGGGATATGGAGGGGACAATTTTGGAAGAAAATTTTATCTATAAAAGATGGGATTTGGAGAAGTAGAATTACTCAGGTGGCCACAGCAAGTGTTGCCTATAGCCTGAGTTCCCCCTGTCCTCACCCTCCTTCGCAACTAGACAAACATGGCGCTCAAAGATTGCGGTTGCTCATGTCGGTCCTGAGAACATATCGTGCCAAAACTGGAGACAATACATCGTGTTTACGATGTACCTGCGCAGTAGGGTTTAACAACTCCGCTAACAGACATAACATTTGACGCTTGTTGTATAGCTCTTTGCCCATCAGTGAGGTTGGTAAAAGAGTTTCGAGAAAAAAATCAAGAGAATCCGGGGAAATTTGCAGGCTTGATCTTGAAAAAAGAAAGCTAAATATAGCCGAGATGATGAAATAAACGTGAACTCCGAACCGGACGGTAGATCTACAACCAGGTCCTATATCTAATTTAAATAAACTGACTAAAAATCATCATAAATATATATGTTTTTCTCAATCAAATATAGAAAATAGTTTTTCATCTGCTCAAAATACGATTGTTTAGCTTTTTCGTTTCAAGATTAAATCTATTGTAGGGAAACAAAGTCAAGGATAATGACACAGTGGGTAAACAATTCTATGCACCATATTGGAGCTTGCGGAAAGTTGTTGAAATATATAACAACCTCACAAGTGCAACAGCATTTGTAGTCATATCATGACAACGTAATCATGGCCAACAGTCTGTTCATGATGAGTGGACATGGTCGCGGAACACGGAGTTGTGTGATGTTTAATTCGGCAACCTTGTCATGCTTTCACTCACAAGTGCAATCATTTTATCACTTTTGCTCACAGCAGCACAGTTTCAGATTGTAAGGCGAATTTCATACTCACCCTTCCATGCTTGCAAAATTTTGCCAAATTATATAAGTAGGCTACTGCAGTTACTGATTCACTCGATAACCAGTGTGACACGTGAGTACTCCCATGTACACTGCAACACACTGTCCAGTTTTATTTTTACTGTACATGCTGGAACAATGTCTTTTTTTTTTTTGACTTAAATTTTAACAAAATTATTTAGGTGTAGTGTCATGAGTGTAAATAGCCTTTTAACCTACCCTCCTAGTGGGTGGTCATGGTCATGTCCACCTAGTCTTAGCTAGGGAAAATTTTTTCATATATAGACCTACCCCTGGAGATTTATCCTGGATATTAAAATGTTCAATCAGGTCATACACAGGTTCAAACATGGACGGTGTAAAATGTTTACATCACAATATCAATCTGTATGGCATTGTTTATACAGGCCTGACTTGCCGGGCCTGCCTGAGGTCAGCACTGGATTATTAATTGGCCTGCCTAGCCTGTTTTTGGCTAGTTGGCTAGGCGAGTCTATAAACTTAACATGCCTTAGCCTAGAAAATGAAGCTGTTAGTTAGAATATTCGTCACTAACTTGTGCGAAATCAGTTCTTGCTTCCCAACAGCACAAATTTTGCGCGAATCATCTAATTCGCGGCTCCTAATGTTATTTTCTAATGAAATTAAAAAAAAAAAAAAAAAAAAAAAAAAAAAATCTTTGCGAGAATCGATTCTTCGGATTCTCACCAAATTCTAACCCTGGGACAGTGTGTGTAGTTTTGTCTACGACTACGTAATATTGTTTTTTGTTTTAAAATGACAACACTAGTTTCGGCTATTTGTATGGACCTTTATCACGTTGAATAGAGTAGAGAGTGGCTACGATTCTCCAGACTAGGCTAAGCCTAGACTAGACTAGGCCTATCCCTAGACTAGACTAGGCCTAGCCCTAGGATGCCTAGCCCTACTCTACTAGTTTTTACTCTTGACATAGACTAGCCTATTTCTAATATAGTCTGTGTAAACAATTCTTGGCCCGTTCTACCAATAAGGCTGCCCCCCCCCCCAAAAAATTAATGCACCACGCCACTGGGAAGGCCTACACGTAGCGTCATAGACAATTCCCAACAAGTTACCTCACCACTGTGCCTGCCTTGGCCAAGAAATTGTTAATTCGCAGGTCCTAGTCCCAGAGTAAATGTTATACACGTTCTGGCCAGAAATATGGAGTCTGTGATATAACAACTTTATACTCACAATCGGTGATAAAAATTAAATGTCACATCCGCAGCATGTGAAATCGCTCAGTTATCGCTTAACTTGTGTACGCATCATGTCCCACTTTTGGGGGCTTGTTTCATTCACAAGGCTTAAAATTACTGATGGTTGCTAGTGTTATACGCTAGCTTTTTTTGTAATAGTATTTTTTATGGTAAGGTGACGCAATTTTTGGCAACTATTGGAATCGGCCTACAATCTTATACCTGGTTTTATTTGCATTTATAATTTCTTTCGTTCTTTGTTTCAACTAGCAAGATCATGAAGGATGATCGCCTTAGGCTGACGACAGAAGGTGATTGCATGGTGGTGACTTTTAATTTAAGTATCTGGTACAATGCTAGCGCTTACAAATTGTGGAGTGATAAAAGGCAAAGATATTCTTTGGCAACACAATTAAATCAAGGCCTAAAGCACTACACAGTCGTTGCTAAGCCTATTACAACCCTCGGCTTCTTAAATTTTCTAACCTCAGGAAGTAAAGGAGCCTACTGCCTAGGCCTAGACTTAGCCACCCCTAGGGCAAACTGAAGCCAACTTTTGAAAGAAATGAAATTCAAATTGTTATTAGGATAGGACCAAGGTGTAAATTCATCTGGACAGCATTTCAGATTTACTATGTAGGCCTATAAATATAAAAAGGCTTCTGCGCCACATGCTACAACCTATGGGCACTATTAACCCTAAGTCTAAGATTACACCCATTGCTGATACGGTCGCATTACGCCACCTGGGCAACAACTTCTCAGAATATCGCAGAAACCCACTGCCTAGGGCCTCCAAAACCATAACCATGGCAATATGCAATTCTTCGACCACAGTATTAAATACTAGCCTAACCCTTCTCACCTGCACTTAGTTGCATCGTGTGAATACTTGCGAGTGAAATAAAAAGCCCGGTGCCAACACATGCCCGTGTCAATTTTACATTGTCCGTCACCGTAAAATATAATTAGCACATGTGCGAATGCCACATGCAAAATGCATGCACTTTTGGCGAGCATGTTCCGCTTTCACTACTTACTGCAGATGTGCATCATGTAAAAGTTAGCCGGAGGTGCTGAATTGATCCTGTGACAAAATAACACACTCCATTTCAACTAAGAATGTTGTAATTTGAATCAATAGTCAAGAACTCTCATCCTTATCTTATTGTAAAAATTACTGTATTAATATGTTCGCATTGTTAGTGTCCAATAGGAATTTTTGCACTAGTCATGTAACAATTATTTTGTACATGTCACATGTAACCTGTGCCTGGCTTTTTTATTGTATTTCGAACATTGATGTAGCCCCAAAAATCATAATCATGCCCAAATTTCCCTACAATTATTGTCGGAACATGTCCATTTGTGGTAACAGTTTCAGCATCGGGTGGCAGTAACTCCAGGCGGTAAATACGTGTATTTACCAAATTAACCATATGGTTAATTTTTGGTCAATTGGAAAAAAAATATACATACACAGAAAGTGTAGTCTTCATAATTACTTCATAGGTGCACCTTCAGATCTTCAGGTTTTTCAAAATTTGAATATTTCTACCTGGTTTGAAATTTTTATATTTTTCCTCACCGAATGATTAAGCCCCAATCAGCGCCCTTATGGGTAAACAGACAGATTTTGTAAAACAAATGACTCAGGCAGTCATTTTAATATATTCAGCGACACAACGGAAATGATGTTACAAGAAATCACAGGCTGGAGTGGATTTCCCCCTGGTATCCACCCGTGTTTGAACCGGTCTGTACTGATGGTTTCATATGACGTCTCTGATATTTCATGTAATAGACACATTTGTCAGGACTTTTAAAATGAGCCAGAGTGACAAAGACCTCCCTTAACTTTTAAAGGGAGCAATAGATGATCAGCTAACAAAAATTAAGCATTCAAGAAATCTAGAAGATCAAACTACTAAACTAGACATGTCTTTCCTTGCAAGGAGACTTAATTAATCCTGCCCAAACTCATTCAAGGTAAAATGGTCAAATATAGATGTAAATTGTAATGATGACTATGGATCAATTCTAAGGCGAGCTTCAAATCACTCTCATGTGATTAGAAGTGATAAGGAGAGCCTGCTGTATATTCCTTAAGGGCTGGTTCTGATTTTTCATCTATCATGTGTTCTACTTGATATGGAAGCCGGCCACTTGTATATGTTGACCCAACAATTACTGTGGGAAACAACCTGCGGGTTGATGCAACCGCGATAATGCATAGTGCAACGGCCTCATTATTAAAAAAGCAGACCTGTTTAGATAACTCCTCCTAGATTCATTTAGTAGCTCAACAAGGGGCTCAATAATTCTGTCTAACAAAAACACGGCTTTTCAAGTAAAAGGATCTCATTTTTGAAGCCCTAAGACTGCACCGGATAGCTGTAAGAGCTCCGGAGCTATAGCTCTCCTCAGAAATGAAGGTCTGGTGCAATGCCCTCTTCACTACTGTGCTAATTTTGATAGTTAACCATTAATACACAGCAGTTTTGTCATCTCTGGAAAAAGGAAATGGAGTTGGAATCTGAAATTTCTGGAGACAATGAGAAAATACTACTTCCTGTTAAATCAGGAGGTGGGGCCCAACAACAAGCCTGAACAAGCACCTTTGAGTCAGTCCCTGGCGTTTGTTGAATTTGATTTATCAAAGTGGTTGGGTATGTTGTTTTTATGTGAAAATTAATCTCTGTTCTTCCAATGGCCAGACTATATCAGTTGTGAATCAAATTGAAGAAATTTCTGAAAATGTGCCATTGCCAATTCAACGTAAAATTTAGCCCCCTTAAAGCGCACTGCAATTTTCAGTATAATGAAATTTCATTAATTTTAATTGGCAAATGTATCATTCTAGGCCATGCCATTAAAGAATAGAGATATATTTAACACATAAAAATACCATCCCCAAACAGCTGGGACTAAAAGGCTAAAGGCATCCAGGGCATTTGTAGGCTACTTTTACGTATTGTCGTAAACTTTAAATCACAAATGTGTCTGTTTCATGATCTCATAGCTTGTACGTATTGCTATTCAACCAAAAGTCACAACCGGTCAAAGAAGGTGCATGCCGTGAGAATCAACTTTAGCATGGTGTTTTTTCTTGTGTTTGCCCCATTTTCGCGTTGTCTGCTGAATTAATGTCGCCAAGGACATTAATTATAAAATCGTTCTTTTTACCCTAGCGCGCCGTTTGGGCTTTACAATTTCAGGGGAGGGCTAATGTAAATTAAAGCTTTACAACCATGCAAAAATATAAATTTTGAAAACTTTAGAGGGCGCCCGGTTTTTTTTCAAATGTGCCAGTGTCTCGTTACATGCTTAAGTGGCACAAACCAATTCTCAGCCTCGACCCCCAATCTTTCACACATCAAACCTGCATTTTGGAATTAGAACCTTGTATTTTTCTCAACCTCAATCCTGGCAAATATTTTGGCTGACTCTTTTCCCATTTTTATGCTACAAGCTAAAATAATGTGTTTGGTTATAGTACTAGTAACGCAGTAAATTTCTGTACATTACCCTATTGGCTATTGAAAACATACAAATGGTCTGGGTCCCTTGAAGGAGTCCTGTATGAAGTACCCAGGTTTTCATTACCCTGTGCACACTGCATCCATGTGCCTACTTTCTCTCTGTGCCATGACCCTTTGTATCCTGGCATTCACGCGTGCATGTTTCATGAAATTAAAACTTTGTGATTGTGTAACATTTTAGCTTATTTCTAGAAATGTTAAAATTGGATGTGGAATTAATAAATTTGCGCTGACTGTCCATAGCCTAAATGTGCCCGAGTCCAGTGAATGAAGGTATCAATCTTCATGTTTTAATTCCTTGGCATGTACTTTCACACTGTGGCATGTCAATTTTCAAAGTTACATGTACGGTGCATGTAATTCTAAATTGTAATCCAAATCCTGTAAGGCCGCATGCTGAGCCAATTTAACCATACCATATTTAAATACAAGGATAACGTTGAAGGTTTGTTGATATTCCTTCCCCCCACTACACACCTAGACTCATCCCCCTTTTCCTACTACCCACCCACTAACCACCCCACCACTTCACCACCCCTCACACCCCCTCCCCTTCAGAATTTTGATGCCTCCTCAAATGTTTGTGTCAGTACAAAATCTCCAAATTCCGGGCTATGCCTGATTCGGGGAAAATTTTCGGGTTTTTTGTGCCCCCACTCAAAGATCATGGGCCAGCCACTTCAGCTTGAGATAGATCAGGTGCTCTGACTAGACACCCCGCCCGGAGCCTATGACGTGTCAAGCTAGCTACTGTGGAGAATGCTTTTTTTCTTTGTGTACATTATATTTACCAATATACTAACTTACAACACGCTAGCATCATATTATGCTCTTGTCACTTCAAGTCTTGCCTGGTCGTCATCAATACATCTGCCTATGTTCTGGTCACATTTGCATAATTGGGACTTGAGTCTGCAACAGCCCCCTCTGTTTCATGCTTAGACCTAAGTCTTATCTAGTGAGTCCATGCTGGTTGTATAATGTCAGAACCAATGACTGACTGAATTGTTAATACACTAATCACTCACCACAATATCTGTTTACCAACGGCACTGGCAATCGCTAGTAGTCGTCTACTTGCTTGGGGGGTTAAAATAGCCGGCCCGTGTGTGACTTCCTACTTCTCCACTCCACAGCCGTGGACAGGCTATGCTGGAAACATAGCCGTGTCATGGGCCAGGGCTAGTCTTACACACGACGAAGGCTCGAAGCTTGTCTTGTTTGGCTAGGCTCAGCTCAGCAATAGTTGACCTTAGCTAACATTATGTGTCAGTCTAATCTTTGACGGAAGTCGCTGAGACCCGGAGAATTATAAAACAAGATCTGCGGGCTTTCCCGGTACAATCCCATGACCTTGGCCTGACCCTTGAAAATTTAAAACATAACAAACAAGGTAACACCGTGACCGCAAAGCTAACGCACACTAAAATTTTTAGTGCTTATGGGCGGCTAAGATCGGTTCGAACTATAGTAAAAACCCCACAAAGTATTCTACGCCAATTTAATGCAGTGTCAAGCTTTTTTCACTTTTGCCCATGTAATCATGACATGTACAACAAAACATGACAAGTGAAAACAAATGTGCAGTTGTCACTTGTTTTTCATCACCCCGTGCGCCCGGGCCAAGAACCATTTTCCACCACTGCGCTTAGCGCCGCACAATTACGTAGTTTACCTTATCATGAATATTCATGACGCAAAAAACACCTCCACGTTCTGATCATTATGATGTCAAGGAGATCCCGAATAGCAGCACAGTGTAACGTCCGTGCGTATATTAGAGGACTGCAGGATTCAGTTTATGTTTCCTATAGGGGTTATGCAACTGGCAACACCGGAAGGAGAGCACCGATCATGGCCGCCTGCACTGTGTAACTAATGCAGAATAATGTATAATTATTATATAAATTAAACCCTCCTGGCCTCCATTAGCTTTCATATAGAGCCCAACATTAATCACAGTAGTACCTTATAAGGATAAAACTGGATAATTTCGGCCAAGATTGGAGACGTCTGCCCACATGGATGCGTACTCCACCAGACACAATTGTTCATGTAAGATTAACGACCCCACGTCTAAAACATTTTCATCACAAAGAGATAATGGCTGGTGAATTTCTGGTAATTTGCAACACAACAGGGAAATCTGCTGTTTTTGGTTTTTTTTGTCAATGTTTCGTTAAAATAACATTTGAGACTTTGCAATTTATCCTTCACATTTTAACTACTCTGGTAAGCTTCAAATTTACAGCCCTGGGAAGCAATGAGAAGTGGACAATGACCGTTACAGTTTCAGATTAGTTTTTGTGATAGATTAAAAGGGTCATGCTTACTTTAGTTAAATGTAACAAGTTAGAATTGAACAAAACTTGAACAAGGCTGTCTTTGGACTTAAGTGAGTTGTCAAGCTAACAAATTACAGCCCAGTTCCTACCTACATGTTCCTCCCACTTTCACCCGATTAGTCAACACCCATCTTAAATCATTAGCCCATAGCAGTGTAACAAAAAACGTAATTCATGGTAATCACAGAACAAATAACCGACTCCCTCCCCCACTCTCTCTGCGCTCCGCATCAGAGACAGTCAAGTCAGTCCGCAACAATATTTTTGCCAAATTAATTTTTCAAGATTTTACAGAACTGAACACTTTAGTGGTGTTTTTAAGTCAAGAGTTTCAAACATCTCAACATACTATCCTATGGGTTAAAAATATTTGCACAGTGACAAGCTTTTAAATCTGTGATTCACTTACTGCCTGCAACAAGCACACAAAAAGAGTTAAATACATTTCTAAATAACTGGCTATAGGTAACTTCCTGAACAAATCAACCAAGCTTTTTACATTTGATATTTGTGGAATTTGAGCAACCCACAGAAGGTAAACAGGATTTCTGCAAGTTGTTTTCAAAGTTAAGAGCTTGGTAAACTTTCTCTCTGCATATTGTGCACACATTTGTGTTGAAGGTAATAATGACCTATGCAAGCAAAGGGAGCTAGTACAGTTGTACTGTCCTGGTATGTACTGTATTTGTTGTCATAACCAGTGCATCTAGAGTTTAAGTGAGAGATAACTCAAATTCTTGCATGATTTTTTTTTTTATGTCGAGGCTAATCTAGGCATTAACAGCAGTTATCTAATTAGTAACGCTGACGGATTGGCGCCAAGATAGCAATTAACCTCCCTTTTGAAACTCTGCAAGTCCTGGTTCGAGGCTACATGAGCAGGAAGGGCATTCCATAAGCCTACAGAGAATGGGAGAAACGATCTTCTGTGGGAGGCCAAGTTGGATCTTGGGACTTTCACAGTAAGGTCATGAGACCTGACTGAGCAACTAAGGTGAGGACCAACTGAAAGCAGTTCAGGATTTGCATGCACTTCATCATATTTGTTCATGATGAGCTTCAAAACATTTGTTTCTGCTGGAGCAAATTATGCCTCAGTGGTATATCATAGAACTTAACATAGATCCAGCTGAATCAATGTACTTGTCAATGCTGTTGGTACTGGGATACATTGTATTTTTTATACAATGAAAATAAAATTACTGTTGCATCTCAACAGAGTAATTTAATGTGCTGGTGAAGATAGTGAGAACTAAATAAAATTGACTGACCCAGATGTCAGTACTTAAAGGGCAAGTCATTTTTTGGGGGGGGAGGGGGTCTGATATGTTAATATCCATTTAGTGGGGTCTGCAATTGTCTGCTTCTTAAAGACACTATCAGTTATTCTTCCAAAAAAGTAAAAATATTTGAAATTTACAAGAATAGCTTAAAAGTGAATCTCCATTCAATTACGTGTTGTAGTAAGTGTCCGTACGGACAGTAATGACATAAATGTCATATTTTGTCCTTATTAACCTAATTGATCTTACCACTTGTAGGGTATGGTATCATACCTATTCCTGTTACAGACATGCAAAAATCTGATTTTCATGTTTTTTTTTGATTATCTGATTTAGCAAATCACTGATAGTGCCTTAATTGCTTCACAAAACAATGTTTGAATCCACCGAAAAAATTACTATTGTTTACAATAATAACCTGGTAATTTATTTTAACTGTCACAATTACAGCCACAAAATAAATTGAAGGCATGTCATAAGTCAGTAAGGGTTAGGAGCACAATGCCTACACTATGCAAAAAATGAGGTGTTGCTTTAAGGGTCATTTACAGATCACCATAGATGGGTAGTATAAGAGAAAGTGACTTCCCTCCCAAAAGTGAAAGTGCACTGGAAGTTGTTAATCTGAGGTTGTTAACACAGAATTCTTTCATTTAAAGGTTCACAAAGCTTTTTTATTAAGTTGACGCCAATCCGGTCCAACACCTAATGTTTTGTGAACGAATGTGCTGGCTTAACGTGAAAATGGATAACACAAAGTCATAAAAGTTGTCGCCATGTCAGATTAGTATGTCGTTTTCCTGTTTGTAAGAGGAGATTGTAGGTGAAAGTAAGGCGATCAATCATAATCACAGGATGTCAATAATGCACACGTATTTGCATTGCTCAGTTCATTACCACTGCTATGTTTTGGAGCATAATGGAGCGATTGTCATTCAATTTAGAGGTAACTATTAGTTAATGGTATAAATGCACTGCAGGATCATCACCTTTTGACCCATATACTTTTAATGCAATGTTTGTGTATGTTTGGATGTGAGTGTGTGGCCCAAAAGTTGGTTTCAGAATTTTCCACTAAGCTCTTCCACTATATCACACACAGATCTTCCATTATGCTACCATTTAAAACACCACTGCATTTCCCCCTTTGCCATCACACCAAATACACCCACAATTTTATTGTACATCATCTTCAGTGTTCTTGACATGAACTTAAAGGGATAAGCAGCGATTTGCTGATCCGAAACATCGAAAAAATCATCAAAATTCATATTTTTGTATTTTTGTTACTGGCATGGATATGCTAACATAACCTGCAAGTGTCTGGCTTGAAATCTGTGTATTAAAGACAAGGCAGTACTTTTTATCCGATTCTGTCATTTCTATACGTGCGTATCAAAATTCCGACTTGAGATTAAAAAAGCCTTTTCCTGTGAATATCCCAGATTTCAAATGTGATATTGTGCACCATGATCAATACAGTTTGAACTCAAACACAAACATTATTGATCTGTGTTTATTTTGTACTGATGTAAACCACAATCAGCTGTTTAGTGTAGATTTTGAGATGCCATCGCTGTATGTCTATTTGCAGGAGAAGGTATGACAAATTTCCTCGAATACTTCATTTTTTCACTATTTGGTGGTTTGTTTCTACAATAAAGCAGTTAGATGAAATTGTACACACTTATCCCTGATTTTGAAGTTAAAAATGCATTTCCACATTTTTTCGATTCTCTTGCATCATCGCTGCTAATCCCTTTAAGATTTTGTGGCCTCAGACATTTCCACTGTACAAAACTGTAGTCAAAGCAAAGAACCTTAACCAATTATCATGCCAGCATCCCCAGCCAAGACAATGTCTGGTATGCAGGAAGGGTTAGGGTTCAGATTAGGATGAAAACTAAGGTGACTGTTATAATTTGATGAATTTATAGGCACCTAGGTGGCCTCATTGCTAGTCTCTGAAAACAAAGTATGCTGCCTAAAACAAGAATATAGGCCTACATATAAGCTCATACACAAACGTTAAGGATAAACAAAATCAAAATATCCTCAAAATAACCTATTGTACTAATATTTTGTAAACACTAACTTTTCATTCAATGTGTCTTGATATCAATACCATTTACTGACCACAATTAGCTACAATTCAATCACACATCGCACCTAGGATCTTGACTATGCAAAAAAAGGTCCCACTTCTGCAAATCTGGGTGGTACGAATCGGAAACACCAAAACTGAAATTGCTAATGCAATATAATTTGAATAGGAAGCAGCCCTGATGAAAGGTAATGCTATGGGCCATTGGAATAGCCGAACACAACAACTCCCCATGGAATTTGTATAAGTTAATACTTCAGTAACTTGGAAACAAACTACTCAAGTTAAATGTACTTTTCCTTACCAACAGTTTAAAGTTACCAAAACAGTACGCTTAATTAATGATAACGGATCATTAAGTAAGTGAATCTTTGGCATAATCCCCAAATGTTATCAAGTCTAAGATGATTTTTCCTATATTTGTGACCTCATAAATCTCAAATGAAATCTGAACACAGTTTTTGGAATGATACCATTAGAATACTGCAGACAGTTTGTCAATAAACAAAGAACAAGTTTCAAAAAGTTTTTATAAGTTTAGTTTGGCTCTGCTTGTTGGAATGAACAAATTATCATTAAACACAAGTTGTGTAATTTCACTGCAAATGTGTGATAAAATAAGTGTACAAACAGCAGTGTTGCTGTAGTTCAAGAAAAAGATCATTAGGGAAGTCCTGGCTATTAGCCTTATCAGTTGCCATGGAGATGCTATGGTAACCCGTCTCTATCCGCACGTTACACAAGTCCGAATCTTTTAAGGAAGAAAACTTTCGCACAACATTTTCTACGCAAGATATATGCTTGATAAAAGACTAACACAGAATAATTCAACAAAATGAGATAAGGAAATATGAAAAGTAAATAGGGCCTTTCTAGAAAGTAAAATGACATAGTTTTGAAAAGGTCAAGAGGAAACTGGTCAAATTTGCTGGGAAACTTGGCATCTCAAAATGGGGAAATGGAGATAATGTATTATGCATGTACAAATTGAAGGCTTTCATTGTGGTAACTTATGACATTGAAGTGAAGTGCTCTTGCACCAAAGAATAAATCAAATCATGGTGTGAATGCAATAAGGTTGAAAGTGCAATAGCTGCCATTTGTCGGAAATTCCCATCAAACATACTATTGTGCCAAGTCTTTGGCCAGTGGCTCTGGAATATTTCTTGGGAGACAAAGTGAATGAAGAACCATTTCAAGAGCCACTGACTCAAGGAAAGATAAATTGAGAGTTATCCTCATACATGGCAGCACACAGATGTATCACATGGCAGCCATTGCACATACGACCTTCTTACATTCACAAGACGATGTTTCATCTTCAGATAGCAATGCTGAATGAGTAGCAAAATGAAATTTTGAAGTATTTTTAAAATTTAAAAAAAAATCACAATTATATAGGAATCGGTTTCATACAATAGATTGAAAAGAGGTTCTCCCTACTCTGGCCTATTTCACAAATTCTTCGTCTAAAAGCTTCATATGAATGTGACAGACTGACTGGGACAAAACACACATCGGAGTTGAGTAGATTTTCTTTGCCTGCACCCCATTCGACTGGCTGCACACTACTGTGAATTCCGCGAATAGTGATAGCTGCAACCGTGACCCCAACAAAGGTGTTTACAACAAAATTTGTACCCATGTACTATTAATTCAATTAAAATAGTAGCTGACCTGTAAAATAAGTAGGATTTATTATGATAATGGCAGATCACTTACAGAGACATCCACATTGGGCCTACTGACAGAATTTATTGTCTGATTTAAAGTATCCATTGAAATTGAATTGTTCATGAGGTGTATAGTGAAATTTAATAACATTGTATTAATTAGTCAAAAAAGAAAAAAATACAATCTCAAGAAAGGCAAAGAGCGATGGAACATCATGATAATCACATAGAGATCTATGTTGATCTCTGACCCTGCATGACCTTGATTGATGATTGATTGATTATTGAGTAACTACACGTTAAGGACCAAGTCTTGTTCTCTCTCTGTAATGTGCTGAAATGGTAAGAAGTTTTATTAAATCAAATTTTAAAATGTTCTGTGTGTTTAATTTGTTGATACTAGTAATAGCTTAGAAGATCTCAACAAACAAGTAGAATCACAATTGCAACAATTGAAAGAGATTATCTTTTTTCTTTATGAATATTTAGCAAATACCATAAGCAATACTCATTTCCCATATTCCATTTCAACTGTCGTTAGTATCACAAAATCATATTGAAGAAAATCCACTAAATACCTTGATCAATAAAACCATTATTTCACTGTTTCGCATTTTCAGAACATGGCTTATGACACCAAGTCATCCAACCTCCACTGTAATGGCACACTTACATTTCAGGACCTCTCACGGGCAGAGGAATGGGAGTTGGTCTTTACATAAAAAATCACCTCTCATACACAATCATCGCCCAAACACTAGGACCAAATTTGACTCACTTCATCGATCTCACCATGAACACCAACAAAATTAGACCTAAACACATATCTGTCGGAGTTACTTACAACAGACTGCATGACACACAATCCAAAATTTTAACACACTTCGAGCAGCTTCTTCTCTTCTCACTGGAACTAAATACAACTAACCACGATTCTATATTGTGGGTGACTTTAATATTAATCTTCTTAATTATTCCCCTCATACCACTTATGACTTTATTAACAACATCAGTGCAAACTCCTACTCCACCCCAAAATTACTAGAAAACAGACCAACAAGAATTACTCATAACACAGCCACACCATGAATACATTATCACCAACTCCACTGACACATACCCCCCCGCCAGGGATATTTTGTCACAGACACTACAGCTCACTTCCCAATATTCCTCATTACATCTCTAAGCATACGTTCCTAAAAAAACAACATCACTAAACGTGACTACAGAGATCACACACAACATTCGCACATTTACCGTAAGACTCACACTGAATCGTTGGAACATATACACAAAAATGACCCTAACATAGGGTACAGCAACTTCCTCACAACTTATACCACAACATTACAACGAATCATTCACCCTTTTTCAAAGAAGACCATAAAAACTCGTAACCACAAGCAGCCCTGGATGACAACAGCAATTCCAAGTCAATCAAACACATGCACGGCTCTAAAACTACCTGAAGAAAAACACACCTTTTTTTTTAATTAATACAAACAAATACAAAAACAATTACTCACACTATTCGTATTGCCAGAAAAAACAACAACACACCGAACAGAATTCATAACTTAAAAATGATCTTACCAACCTTGACATTCCTCCACAATTCTAAGGCATGAAGGTATACCCCTAAATCAAATCCTGACTGCATTTCACTCATATATAAGCAGATAACATGACCCGCTTGAATCTAGCTAACGCATTCAACGAACACTTCACTACCCTGGGCAAAAACGTGGCTAGCAATATTCCACCTCCCAATAACCCCATGATAACACCTGCACCTCAAAAAATACCTTCACCGCAATTTTCCTGATCAGTCACTGTAAGATGAAATGCACAACCTCTTCGCCCCTACTAAAACCTTGTAAAAGTGCAGGCACCGATCGATAGATCTGGGAATTGCTAACAAAATCATTGATAACATCATACGCCTCTGATGCACATATTGAACCATTACTTCTCACTCGGAACTTTCCCCAGCCACCTCAATTCAGCCAAAGTCATTCATATTTACAAAAACAAGGATGCACATAAACTTTGCAAATCAGGCTATTTCTGTTCTCCTCTTTTTCAAAAAAAAACCCCTTAAAAAAAAAACTTGAAAAAAAATCATGTACACACGTCTGTCTCCATTCTTCAATACACAACAAGTCTTGTTCATGAACAATACGTTTAGCCCAAACGATAACTTACATGGCAACTCCTTGAACTAACAACCAACCTCAACCTGGCACTAAAAAATAACTCCCACCATGGGAAGTATTCCTGGATCTCTCCAAGGCTTTCG
This sequence comes from Ophioderma brevispina, assembly GCA_023653785.1. Classification (NCBI taxonomy): domain Eukaryota; kingdom Metazoa; phylum Echinodermata; class Ophiuroidea; order Amphilepidida; family Ophiodermatidae; genus Ophioderma; species Ophioderma brevispina. Next base: position 39,285 of record JAMKCH010049462.1, on the reverse strand, counting down.
ACCCCATTGACTGCACACATTCTTCGTCACAAGCTTTATCATTACGGTGTCCGTGGAGTATCTTTGGAGTGGTTCAGGAGTTACCTAACCAACCCCTCACAATCATTTTACGCGTACAACGCCCCGCATCATCTCATCCAAACCTATCACAGTTGGCGTCCCCAAGGCTCAATCCTTGGACCTACTTTCACATCATCATTTCCATGAATGACTCACTACATCGCTACACACTAAACTAATCTTATTTGGGCAGATGACCCACAAGCATTTTTCTCTCAAACCCTAACATTAATGCGATCTTTAACAGCAGGAATCACGAACTCGCAAAATCACTGATTGGTTCGGCAAACTTTCTCTCACTGTTTCAAAAACTAACTACTTGCTTTTCTCTCACAAACCCAACACCAATCACAATCAACATTAACAGTAGATTACCATACCAGCTCCCAGGTACACTCAACCATTTCTTGGCATCACAATCGAACTATAACTAACATGTGAACGAACACAAATCCACTCTGTCACGACCAAGCGTCTCACGCAATTGTACAATCTACAGAGGTAAACACCACCTTCCAGAACCACCACCTTAATCACTTTATTATAACACCTAGTTCTCCATACATTATCTACGGTACTATCATCTGGGCCTCCAACTACCATTTACGACTCACCACTAAACCTCACATAAACAATCACACAACATTGGCCTTCACCTATCACAAACTCACCCCCTAAACGCATACTTTGCCATTATTGTCACTCACGGAAACACTTAAATTAGAACATCTAACACCTTCAATAGCGCTCGTCTGTTTGAACTATCACAACAATCGTTTACCTCCGAACTTTAGCAATTACTTTACCACAAAACATCAAATCCACAGCTTAACACCAGACCAGACAAGCCGCCACCAACTCATCTTCCCCTCCCAAAATCTTCCTCCTGAAAAGCACTTTATTTCAGTATCACGGCGCAAACTTTTGGAAATACTTCGATCCAATCACACAATACAACCAATATTTTTTTAAAGCTCAACTCAAAAACATTTCATCAACCCTTACAATCTTAATATTTCCCCCAGGTCTTTTTTCTCTCCTCCTCACGTTTTCTTCTTTCATTTCTATCTCTAACTCCTTACTTTTTTCTCTTCACCTCTACCTCTCTACCGCTGCTTCCTCATTATGATGGATAGTCTACATACTCAGCAGACATGTTGAAAAGTCCGTCCTTGTCCTTTTCCCGTATCCTTTCGCTTCCCATTCCCGTTAATGTTTGTGTAGCATTAGATAATTGTTTGTTTTTGTGTTTTGTTTCTTTGTTTATGTATATTTACCTCTGTAATATTATATATCATCCTACTTTGTGTCCATATTGTAATATTGAGTATATTTTACTTGAATGGTTTACAGGGCCAGCATATCTTATAAGCCTATCGGTTGTCCATACTGGCTCCCTCGCAATCATATCCTCAATGCCATTTTAGCACATTTGCAATTTATACTTTATGTATTAGAATTAATATACTTTTATCATTTCTGTCAATACATAGTTTATGCTGAATAAATAATTGAATCGTGAATTTGAATCTAGTTAACTCGCTATTACTCTTACCGTATATGGTGATGTGATGTTGATTGAAGATAAAGCTGCCAATTGAAAGGGTCCATCATGTGGATAGAAAGAGACAACCAAGACTATGATAGCAATATTTGCCACTAAACAAGACCACATATGACACTGCAAGGCAAACTGAGATGAAATTTGCCTGGTTTCGGTTTTACTGTATGGTTAAGATTTCATATCAATGTTTCTTGACCAGGTTCGTTAGTATAGTTAAACCAAAGTTTTAATCCGTTTTTTGTCCCCGCTAACGGGGTGGCCAGATCCCGGTGGGCTCAAAAAACTCAATCTGTGATACTGAACCCGTACTGAGCGTTACAAAATCGCGGACAAATATGCCGCGAGAGCGACGATAGATGTGAGCCCCTGTTGTAATACAGTTTTTGCGTCAATCATGTCCTCACAATACATATCCCTGGGAAGAACCACCATAGCTTGGGAACCAGTGTCATTAACCACCATGGCGTGCCATATTTGTCCGCATTTTTGGCAAGCTTGGTAACGAGCATGCGGTCAGTGGTGCGGTTGGGTGAGCCCACCGGGGGCCCAGATTCATCACCTCACACTCAGCAATACTGCGGTGTGAGGATTTATTGGGCACAAAGATAATTGACAGGTGGTGCATGGAATGCATCTGTGGTCAACACAAAGTACCCGAAACAAAAGCAAAAAACAAAACAAAAAAAAAACCAACAACAAGAATTTTTCCCATTCACACCGACCAGCTACACCCCTGAAACCAGGTTGTTAACAATGTTTTTTTATTTTCAGGGTGCGACAATTTACTTGCCTGGACACCAGCTGGGGGATTTATGCTCCATGACCATATGAGGACCAATTTACATTTTAGACAACAAGCATACAAGCCATTGTCTAAAAATCAAGTTGATGAGGCTTACAGATAGGCAGTGATCCATGTGAAGCATACTACAGTAAGCATGTAGCTGAACCTAGGTATTCTGGGAAGTCATTTGTCGCAACCTGGGTTTTCTAGTAAAATACAGCTGAAAAGGTTTTTTTTTAAAAAGATGCCTCATAGTCATAAGCAGTAAGCACTATTGTGTCAGACGAAAGAGATGCCCTCATAAGTGACACATGCAATGTGAGTGGGCATTAGTGGTTTTACCTGGGGAAGGGGGTGATCCCTCCTATTACATGCCCTTTCCCTAAAATGATATAATGAAAATAGATAAAAGAATTGCTCCACCAGACTGCTGAAATGGCTAGTTACACTACTGGTGGAATGTCAAAATTACGCATTTTTATGTACACCCTCAGAATCAGCAGCCAAAATGCAATAAAAAAAGTAGCAAAAAACCCTAGTCTTGTGTCGGTATTTTTGAGGTGGCTTCCCAAATGACTTAAACAATGCAGGGGCGTATACAGGGGTCACTTGTCAGAGGGGAAATTCCCGGTTTTGAGGCAGATTTTCCTGGTTGGAGGTGGTTTTTGAGGCAGATTTTCCTGGTTGGAAGTGAAAATTTCCCAGTGAGCAGGCAAAAAAGGACTGATTTAGCATGATTTTTAAGCTTTTTTTCCTGGTCAAAGCTCTCTGGGTGGCAACCCCTCAGCCCCGCCTGTTATACTACTGGACTTATTGTGTCAGTATAACTAACACAGAACTGTGGCTTTAATATAACTAACATATGGAAGGAACATAATTTTGCACACAAAAATGCTAGGCCATTCCTCTGTTCAAGTAGGCCAATGGCATCTTTGGCAAAGTTACCAGACATACATCAGACTCTACATTTACGTCAAAACACATCACCATCAGACCAGACAAGACTGACATGACATAATTATGATGCAATTGTCTTACAGCTAAATTACACTTTTTTGAGACAAAAGTAACAATAACACCCTTGCAGAACCATGTACGTCAACTACTTAAGTCCCTGCAGCAGTGAAGCTTCTAAAAGTGACACAACTATTCTGTATGTTACAGACATTTAAAAATACCTTGGGTTGTATCACCAAAGATATAAAACCCAATTGTCTTTTGACTGCAATTCTATGAGATATGTTAGTGAATGGACCCCCAACTCAGCTCCATAAATTGACATAAATATCGACACTTTTGTACTGCACATTTAAATATCCCGAGTGAGGGGATATCCGGGGACAGACTGACAATTTCCATGCAAAAAAGGCCACACAATTTTTAAACCGTAGAGAATACCTGTGTATTTCATGGTACCATATTATCAATTATTAACACATTTCTACTTGATATAAATAATATCAGTGCCAAAAATTGCATTGGTAATCCTGTTGGCCTTGGCTCTTCCAAATAAATAAGTCCAAATTTTTGTGCATCTCACAAATTCAAAAGCTTACATAAGGCTGTGTCGAATAATTTATTAAATCCACATTAGTGGTCAAAGAAATATTTGAGTTGAGGCAGTGTCCACATTTGACAATGAATACCTTGTATGCGTACTCCATTCTGAGTAGATTTCAGGAATTAAATTGAAAGAGTCTGGCAGTGGGGCTCTTAATTTATATTGGACCATATAGGCATCGGGGCTCTAATCTCTGCAGGGACCTAACTGAACTACCCAGGAAGCATATTATCCCATATCGAAACAGAATGGGTAAGAATTGATTATATGGCACAATAGTAGGTCATAGTGTTCTTTCCACAGTGCATTTCTTCCACTAGTACAATTTTTGCAAAAATAGGCCCTACGTAAATTGCAATATTGGGATGAGCTCTGTTCATTTAAGGGATTTGTCACTATAAACACTATCCCTACTCCTTAGAGTTTACCTAATTTTTTAATTTAGCTTTAGACCTCCTCTTATATGGGCCCGACAGTAATGGATTGTGCTACACTTCAGAACAGTCAGGATTTTCTTCTAAACTTTTATTAGGTCTAGAAACGGCTCAGAATACCTTCCCAAGTACCTTTTGCCTACAAGTTCGTTTTTCTGTGCCGCCGAGGAACCTCTCATGCAATAACACGTATCATACTTCCACACAACAAACGTCCTTGTAATTATCGAGAGCTGTCGCTTAAGTCTATCTGCTTTTCAATTTCTACCGGACGTGTTTAGAACTATCAAGAATGGGTTCTCGATTGCTATGCGCCAAATTTTTTAAAGAGTATTTTCCATATTTATTAGCTCATCTTGAAAATTCTGTGAACCATCCAAAACCAACTGTTACCACTGTAGGGCAATTATAACGTATGATTGAGCGAATAGGAGTTGGGTGCAACGTCGCTAGCGGCATGGATTATAACGCATCGCGTAATACTAGACTACTTACCTTACTACGTCCATCCGGTATCAGCTTTTTTGTGTTGAACAATTCGAATCGTACTTTCGTAATACTTTCGCCACATCATTCCCTACCTCTAAGATAAATTCTGTAATTACAAGTTTTCAGTAATCTATCCAGCATTTTTACTTATTCGTACACTATTTGTTGGCACATTTGGTAAGAACTCGATAAAAAAAATGCATGAGAATGGACGTTAACCGGGGAGGGTGACTGAGTCTCGGCTGGATGTTTATTTGTACCATCCTTGTCATTGGCATCTCGACTTTATGGTTGTTTCTTTTGGACTTGAAGAAAAAGGGTTCTTGATAATTTCAAATTCAGGTGCAGTACGTAACATTGATTTTTCGTGCCTCCTGTTCATGACACTGTAGCCCTGTAGCGTAGCGTAGGCTAGGTTTGTGTGTACACTTGACTGAAGTTACCCCACGGTGACAACTAGAAATGGGGTCAACAGGACTTCACCAGTCGATAATATGGTTTGCACAAGGATTTGGGGGCTGACTTCCCGCCTGCCTGTTGGTCTAGATGGAGCTTGTCAAAGATTTGAGGGACTCAAATAGTTGTAACCTAGCACCAGTAAATGAGGCTATTTGATGTGAAATTGAGATTTATGTACTATCAGATTATGCATGTTTAATGGATTAAAATGAGACCTTAACCACCTTTGCATACTATGTTCTTAAGAAGCTGTTGCAGGTCAAATATCGGGCTATACTGCCTAATAAAAATACAAATTACGGAGTTATAGGTTGTTAAAGTTGAAGCATGTCTATATTTTACACATGATATATTACACAAAATGAGCTCAAAACACATGTTATCATCAATTTGTTTTAGAATCAACATACGCTAAATGTAAGAGGATATATCAATGCATATTTTTCAACAGCAAGAGAGCAAATCAAATTTTTTCTCCAATCCCTCTGACTATTTTTGCCACTATATCATATTCACAAATACCCCACAAAGCCTCATTTTATACTCATGCTGGGTCATATTTTGGTTTGTTGTTGTTGTGCATGCCGTCTTAGTTTTTTCTCTTTTTTTTCCAAGTAGCATTTTACGGCTATCAATTTTTTCTTCCATAAAGTGGTGGTGGTTGGGGGGGGGACAAATTCCACAAAAAGGGCAAAAGGTCCACTTTTTGCTGGATTTTTGCATAAAAAGGTCCAAAATCTAGAGACATTTTGACACAAAAGTCCACTTTTTGCTGATGAGATGTTCAAAAGGCCAATAAAGACTATTTTAGGTGGTTTAAGTCCACTTTAACCAAAAAAGGTCCACTTTTTCAAAGTCCTTCACCCCCCCCCCCCAAAAAATAAATCCTGCATACGGCCCTGAGGGTCTTGTGAGCTGAATTTAGCAAAATGTAGCATCCCATTTATCAACAGTTGAGCTTGAGAACAAAGGAAAATAATAATTTTTGTATCAGCCTTAACAAACAAAGACACAATATTGGACTGCCAAAACAGCAAAATCCTCCTTTTATTCTCTAAATGACAAACAAATATTCCAATAATCATTAGACTTGTAATCCTCCTTAATCGACATACAAATCAATTGTCCTTTGTAGTTATCCACAATTTCTCTTAAACTTCTCTGACATGACATTAAGTTCATTCAAACTGAATCTAAACACACCCTTGTCTCATGCTCAGCATGAATTATACTTAACCCTCTCCACCCTGGTAGATTTTGTAAAGGTTGCAACACATAAGTCAGCAGTTTTTGAGAAAAAAAATCACTGACCTAAGACTGGGCTTGTTTGGACTCATTTGAATGCATTTTTCATGCTGATTCTGAATATGGACACGAATTTACATAATTTTAAAATTTTTGAAAAACTTAAAATTTTTAATCTACAGGCCGGTATTCACAAAAGGGGGTTAACTTTAATCCAGGGTTAAACAGGGACTTAAACCCACAATCATGGGTTAAATTTATGTGTCATCCTCTATGGGATATTTAACCAGGGTTAAAATTTACACTGGGTTAAAGTTAACCCACTTTTGTGAATACCAGCCTGTGAGACTATAGCCCCCCTTACAGGACTTAAAGGGTTAAGCTAAATACAGGAATGTTTTTGCATCATTTGGCAATTTCCATTCATATCTGTTAATCTGCTGTCTTCATGCATATCCTATCTACTTAATCAATAGCCTTATTGAACTGTACAAGTTGTACACATCAGTCCAAGGTTGTTTGTATTTATAACATTACCACTAGTTAACTACAGTTCATTTATTTCATAATATTCCCTATGAGATATGGAAATGAGGCTTTAAAATTTGATTATTATCTAAATGTTATTTCCTGTGTTTTCAATTCTTTGATTAAAATTGATTTTGCCTCGAATTGCACTGATTTGATCCCGGGATTTGATACAGATCTCAATGTCAAAATAATTTTTACCAAAAAAAACTTGTCCTCGGAAGTGGTAAATATTGTATGCTAGTGATAAAAGTTTCATGTCATTTTGCTAAGTCTTTCAAGTTTTGATCTCATCTCGTAAATAGCGCCATTTGCTTGTGGAATGACTTGGAATTATCATTAAATTTAGCAATGATTAGCTTAATTAGTGGTCTTATTTTAACACAATTATGAATGTGCATTTCTGATAAATTAATCCTATCTTTTCTATTGATCTTTTTTGACTGCACTGTGACAATGGTGTCAAATCATTCCTGGAGGACTTTATTTAGGCTTTGAACACTTATGTTAGAGTCCATGAAATGACTCATAACACCAAATGATCCTCAATTAATAGCAATTATTGGTGTTAATAGCATGTTGCTGTCAGATTCCGGTTCAATTGGAAGTTGCCATTCTGCAGGGCTACCTACATGCGAGGCGATAAGGACTTTGGGATAATAGTTTTGCATTCCATGACTGATTGATTTCAAATACTCCTGTAATTACGGATAATCAGTAATGCTATACTTGTTTGTCGCTGCTCGAACTGATGATTTCTGTGGAATTTATTGGAAATTGGGAACCAACCCAAAGATTGGTGAAGTGCTTCAAAAGTATTTCATAAGAAAGAGAGGATTTTAAATATTCATTAGGCAACTCATATTTGTCTTAATTATACTGATGTAATTTGAGCCCACTTCCAGTTATATTGGTGAGGGGGAGGAGGGGTCAGACTTCAATGAAATATTTCACACTTATTTAACCTTAACTTTTTGTTTGTTCCTATATATTGCCAAATTGTAATAAGCAATTTTTTTCTTAATTATACTGATGTAATTTGAGTCCACTTCCAGTTTTATTAGTGAGGGGGAGGAATGGGCAGACTTCTAATGAAACATTTCACACTTATTTAACCTTAACTTTTTGTTTGTTCCTATATATTGCCAAATTGTACAAATAAGTAATTAGTTTTTTAAGAAATGGCCTCAATTTTTCAAAGATGTTGAGATTCTCTGTTGGATTGGTCATGAATGCATCAAACATTCCTCTGAGTAGCCGTCTGCAAATGTGACTTTGATCATTAATCAAGGATCTCTTATTTTAACTCTTATTGTGTTTTGCACATAGCTATCTGATTGACCAGCTAAATTAACTCTTTTAATAATTTTGTAACAGTACAAACATATATACCAGTTTCGATCAGCCAGCTGTCAAAATTACCATTGGGCAATATACAGTAAGAAAAAATTGAAATGCACATAAAGAAGGCTAAGCCTAACATGATGGGCCATTGTTTTAATTGGCATGACAATGTTTTGCTTTGGATAGCCATATGCAGACAGCTGTTTTAATGTTATCACAATAAATAATGTTGCAGGAAACTCAATTAAGAAAGAACATTAAGACATTACAGTGACCATTTGACATTCTAATACCCTGTGAGCCAATCTAATGGACAATATTAAGCAGGTGCAAAGCACTTCATTTGAATCTGTCTTAGTACATCCCGACAATATAGTACGACTAAGTGTTTAGTCACATGTCCATCAACCAGGTATGTAAAGCCAGCCTAGCCATATGCGGGGAGGGGGGTCATATGGTTGCAAACACCCCTTAAAGGGGGATGACCCGATTTAAGTATATAAAGTTTCATCTTGATATAATGGCCTTCACTCAAAAACCCCATCTGTAAAGTTTCACGCCGTTATTTCATTGAATTTTTGATGTGACAGCTAAAAACATGATTTTGTAATCCCCACATAGTACTTTGTAAAATAAATACTGGTAGACCAAAATGGGGTACATTTTAGCTCATAAGATCCAAACCAAACTTTTTTTTTTTTTTTTTTTTTTTTTTTCTTAATTATACTGATGTAATTTGAGTCCACTTCCAGTTTTATTAGTGAGGGGGAGGAATGGGCAGACTTCTAATGAAACATTTCACACTTATTTAACCTTAACTTTTTGTTTGTTCCTATATATTGCCAAATTGTACAAATAAGTAATTAGTTTTTAAGAAATGGCCTCAATTTTTCAAAGATGTTGAGATTCTCTGTTGGATTGGTCATGAATGCATCAAACATTCCTCTGAGTAGCCGTCTGCAAATGTGACTTTGATCATTAAATCAAGGATCTCTTATTTTAACTCTTATTGTGTTTTGCACATAGCTATCTGATTGACCAGCTAAATTAACTCTTTTAATAATTTTGTAACAGTACAAACATATATACCAGTTTCGATCAGCCAGCTGTCAAAATTACCATTGGGCAATGTACAGTAAGAAAAAATTGAAATGCACATAAAGAAGGCTAAGCCTAACATGATGGGCCATTGTTTTAATTGGCATGACAATGACCCCGTACACACTACCAAAATCTCTTATTTCGACGAAGCGTTAACGAAGATTAAAAAATCTGAGAGTATAGTGTGTACGCACTTCCCTTATTTCGACGAAGATTAAAATCGGTTAATTCAACGAAGCAAAACAGCTTCTTTCGACGAAGAGGGTAGTTGTTTCGATTAAGAGTTTCCGTAGTGTGTACGCACGCTTCGTTGAATTAAGCGAAGTGATGCGTGACGGTTGACATCCCAGGGCCGTATATCCGGTGTCGTGCTTGTTTCGATCTTTGTTAGTTTCCTACTGGTGTGTACGCAATCGTATCTTAATTAAGTGTAGTGTGGACACACGCTTTATTAACTAATCAAGATTAACTAATCTTCGTCAAAATAAGAGATTTTGCAGTGTGTACGGGGTCAATGTTTTGCTTTGGATAGCCATATGCAGACAGCTGTTTTAATGTTATCACAACAAATAATGTTGCAGGAAACTCAATTAAGAAAGAACATTAAGACATTACAGTGACCATTTGACATTCTAATAACCTGGTGAAGCCAATATAATGGAAATTATTTAAGCAGGGTGCCAAAGCATTCATTTCGATTGTCTTAGTACATACCGACAACTATAGTAGTTGTACGACTAAGTGTTTAGTCACATGTCCATCAACAGGTATGTAAAGCCAGCCTAGCCATATGCGACGGAGGAGGGGGCGTTCATCATGCCGTTTTGGCAAAAACACCCCTTAAAGGGCGGATGACCCGATTTTGTGAGAGTATATAAAGTTTCATCTGATATAAATGGCCTTCACTCAAAAACCCCCATCTGTAAAGTTTCACTGCCGATATTGCATTGAATTTATTGCATATTCTGTGACAGCTTACTAAAAACATGATTTTGTAATCCCCAAAGTACTTTGTAAAATAAATACTGGTAGACCAAAAATGGGACTAGTACATTTTAGCTCATAAGATCCAAACCAAACATCCTTTAGCCCTAAGATTTCACAGGGTAAATGAGAAAAATAGTAAGCTTTCTTCAGACACCAAAATTTTGACCACTTTTGGTAAAATCTGGGGTTCTGGGAACGAGGATATTATCGATCGGACCATGGTCCTTTAAAGAGTGTTTTAAGCTGAACCCATATAGGCCTACTAGCAGTAGTGGGCAAAGAACCCGGAGAAGGGAAAAAAGTTGGCACAATATATAAGAAGGAATTTAACTGATGCCCTGAGGGCACCCATTTAAAAAGTCATTCAATATGTCATGTTTGCTTAAATTCCACAATTAACCAATAACAATTGCTCAATGCACCAATTACACACTAACGTATAAAATTCAAACGATAAAATCAGAAAAATCTGTTTGTTGCCACACTACCATCGATTTCACCAAAACAAATCTTATTTCTCGATTTTTTCTATTCACCACACAGGCAAGGCATCACAGCACAGAACCAGCGCAGTGTCGTGAGAGGATCATGTGCTTATTACTTCCAAAGAAGTGGCCTCTGGAATGTAGCACCTTGTCCATGGAAATCTGGCATGAGGTGTGCCGAGTGAAGTCAAGGTGTAAATCTAAAACTCTTGGCATTCAACAACCCGTCAACCACGGGTGATAAAAGCGGCAATGCGGACCTGTCACGCCGTTGTTTGGCCCCACAACAAAGTCTTGCAAGACAGTGTTCGCGGTATTCCTTCGTATCCTACCTGCTGCTTATCTCACGTCTCACAATCTGAAATGCTACCCTTAATAACTTTTGGACACTGTGGCAACCCCATACTGTAATTCAAATCTTGGCCCTGCTGAATGACTTCTATTCCATGTGGCTTTTATAGGGTCTGTGTTTGACTACTATACCAGAAGTAGATGTTTAGTCAAACACAAAGCCACTTAGAGTAGATTACACAACTCTAAAAAGCTCAATTATATTTTCCTGTTTCAAAATTTACAACTCAAATCAAACCACCCTACTGCTAACTCAAGTAGTCGTCGTATACTGCTGATGACATGCTATCCAAGTATAATAACTCTCAAACTACAACATATCCATATTATAATAGGCCACGTCTGTCTGTCTGTGTGTTCCTGTCCGCCTTTTTTCTCGGTAGGCCGGGGTCGTATGGTCGCGAAACTTGGTGGGTGGGTGTAGTTGGGCCAGCCAGATCAAGTTCGATTGGTTAGTGGATCCGTGCCCCACAAGCCGGGTTATCGCAAAAAAAAAATTGTTTTCAAAACAAGCAGTAAAACATTAATACTCCACATATTTCCTTGGAGGCAATTTAATAGTGATCATTTAACTGTTGAATTTTTAAAAAACTAAAAAATTAAAAAAAAAAAAGCTAATATTATTATTAAACCAGTAACATGGTAAATGACTTAGAACATTTGCACAAAACTAAATGTTTAGTTGAGAGTGCAAGATTTTAAAGATTAAATAGGTTCTACCTAACAACAAATTAATTTGTGGAGGATGGGGGGGGGCTGCTGCTTACATTTCTGTCCAGAGACCCATTTCTGGACAATGCAAATCAATACTCAAATCTACAAAATTTGCGCCACTCAAGTTACTATAATGGAAGGGAATTTCTCATTGAAGTGTAAGATTGTGACAGGACCCAATTCTTTTGAGACAGTGTTATTGCAAGATACAAATAACATGATATATTTCAGTGTAATATGTAATAATTGTTGGCATTATGATTGCTGGGCAGGCTGTGGTGAAAAGTTGAAATCCCAGGGTCTCCAGGGATAATTCACATGGGAGGGGTGAGACAAAATTTATGATCAGCATGTACATGTCCTATACTACATTCTTCAGTCTGGAATGAGGAATAAATTGATTTGTTGCCCTAAAATGGCTTCGTGTTTTGTGTAACAGATTTAAGAGCAACTGGGAGACATTTCTCTTTGTTACAAGTTTCTATGAACCACTTTTACCACAGAAGGAGAATCATGGAAGTTTTGCCTAAGTCAAGGTCGGCAAGTCTTTTCCAAGCCAGGCAGAAGGCTCATTAATTGTATGTGTATATGTTGTATGTATGTTGGCAGTGTGTGTGTGTTCTGTGTGTGCCTAGTGTGCCTGTTTCCTATGTGGTACTGTCTGTTATGTGTTGTGTGTCTCGTCCATGAGTGTGTGCCTAGGTATGTCTGTGTGGTGGTGTGCCTGTGTGTGCCATATAACAGTTTCCATAACGAATCAACAAATGGTATATAACATACCACATAGACTCGTACTCATTGGCTGGTAAAACAACACTGACGGTTACAGACTGGTCAAATGGGGTGCATGCAGTGGGAAACCTGCATTACGGTTTCGTTTTCTTGTGTTAAAAAACATTCCGTCGTCTATGCTTATTAATGGTCACCGGCCGACATTAATATTAAAATCGTTCTGTTTAACACATAAACGGACGCTATAATTGGTATTTAATCATTTCAGGTGAGGGATTAATGTATATAAAAGGCTTACAACTAGGCAAAACAAATATCGATTTTGAAAAATCTTGAGGGCGCACTCTTTTTCAAGTGCCAGTCGTCATGTAAAGATGAATTGTTTTACTAAAATGGGGATCAGGTGCTGCCAAACACCAACATGATCTCCCCTATACCTTTCAAACGATATTTTAAAATCTGACACTTCAGTGTAATCCAAAAGCTAACCTTACACCTTACAAGTTACAACATAACTAGAAATATTCAATTGCAGGTGCTATCAGTCAGCTGGCTCCATCTACATTCATAATGCTTTGAAATAATAATGCTGGGATCATTTTCCCAAGTAAACTATAATTTTGTTTCGCTTAAATGTATGTAATATGAACCTTTGGTCTGTGGAAGTCTATACGCCCATTCAAAGGATGGGTTCATATAGGGGCTTTCTGTAGCTCATGGCCTTCAGGTCATCAGAGAATTGTATGAAAAACTTGGTATACCTCAGGGAGTTAAAGCACCCTGGGTGCTTATTAGGTGAGTTACAATTATTTTGTATTGCAGAACTCGGAGCCAATGAAATACATCGAAATGCTGCTCCCTTAAAATGGTACACCTGATTAAAAAAAAGCGTGTTTGTCTTTCAAAGAAACTGAGAAAAAATGTGATTTTAATTAGCACTGAACCTTTCATCAGCATGTCTAAAATATCGTTTGTACTCTACCAGCTGAGGTCTGAAGGTTTTCTGTACACTTTATTTTCAAATGAGGATTACGGACCTCATTGGCACTGAGACCGGACTAATTACGCTTCAAGTTTAACAAAGTGTCAAGGTCAGGCTTTTCAACTTATGACTCTCCAAAGAAATTTTGAAACTATTTACTATCCAACTTCTCAAGTTCAAGCAATTAAGCACAAAGAATCCAAGCCTTGACCACATTGTTATGACGTCTTACAGGCGTGAACTTTGTCAGTGCAGTTATTATCCGGTGAGCACAAAGGCAATTGTAACAAAATGGCTGCCCTAGTAGAGTGCACTGCTAAACTGCAAAATACAGTTAACAATAAAAACACCCAAAAGCACAAATTTGTGTTAACTCTTAAACTCAGTTCTTTCATGTAGTTTTCTGGAGTCTTGTCTGTAAAAATTCCTAAGAATACACTTTGTTGCTGACCTCCAGTAACTCGCATGCTCATTCTGCACTGTTGACTATTCTCTCTAAGGGAGCTATGCACAAGGAATCATTTGCACAACTATGAGTTATAAATCGTCATTCATGGATGGTGCCTTGTTAATATGGATTTCAGAGTTTCCGAACACACCTGTAATTGTTAACACTTACTGATTCAAAGGAGGGTGTTTTGTCAGCTATGGGAAAGCGATCTGCATATGAGATGGATGGATGGGAATCCAAACTTAAAGAGGAAGATTCTAAAAGTAAAAGTGCAGAGCAAACCTTGATTGATATTGATTATCTCTCTTTATGGTAAACAGTCAACACATTCCAGCAAAGCTGCAAAAATCATAACATAGGTCGATTTATTTATTAAAACAAAATCCAACAGTTGTTTGGAAAACTGTGGATGCAGTATTAAAAAACTTACAATGGTTTATTTTTTGTGTGGAATGGCATTTGCGGTACCATGTCAGTGGTGAATGGGGAAGTCAGAGGAAATGGGGATGTACCCACTCAGCGCCTAAACACATGATGAAATAAATAAAAAAATTGGCACGGTGACATAATGATACACAATAATCGATAGTAGTCATCAATGAATACAGTTAAGTAATTATCAGTACATTAGATCTGACACTCCTCCTCCACCCATACAACTGGCATTCCAAAAAAAATGCTTCAGCCTCACCTCACTAGCTCATAACTTGTACACTTTTCCCAGTTTTAGCGCTCTGGGTTATAATGCCAAGCGTTTGTTTTGGCCCTATCCTATTTATCTTTAATAGCCCAAAATCTGTGCATCATTGCATATTTTATTAGTTTTGAAGCTAAATAGAAGACTTTACAATTATGGACAACAAAAAACATTTTATCCCTCGATCATGGACCCAGTAACTGAAATGGTACAAGTTTGTAGTAACGTAATATTTTATTTTCATCTGAGACAAATATAACTTAGTTATATTCGTTCTCAGATTTCATATCTAAAAATCACTTTTTACGTTAAAATTAAGTTTTTGAAGAGTTTGCCTAGGAGTACCACTGCGTTTAACAATTCCAAGAATAATAGGAAATGATTACCACAATCTGCAGAACAACAGGAACAGGCCTATAATGATCTTGTGGCTAACAAGTGACCTCCCTTATTCCCAAACTGAATGTTTCAAAGCAGTCAAAACAAAATGCTGAGGCTGAAGGCCTGATGACACCACCCAATATTAACAAAAGCATTTGGTTGTCGGAAGAATTCAACCAATGCCTATAATGATGCAGCCACTACCAGTGTTAGGTTGAGGATGACACCCATTCTAATTATAACAAAAACAGGAATAACAAAAAAGGTTGTAGGTTGGTTGGCAATTTTGTTAACATAAAGGCAGACCTTTTGTTTTTATCTGAAACTGGCTCCTAAGTACCCAGCCCTCCCTACAAAGTGTTGTTAAGGTTGGGGGCGCGACAACACATTTCCTGATCATTGTGCTTATTAGTAAGTCCCACTGGCCTGAGTGTTTTTCTGAAGTCACCCATTTTAATAACAGAAGGGGGAGGGGATATATTGCACTTTTGGTGATGAAAAAACAGGCTCTGCTGAGCAAGGCCACACCCAAGTTAAGAGGTTTTGTGTTCCCCTTGTCAAAGCTTACAGCCAAAAGAGCTTCTTGAAGGCCTACACTGATAATTGGTTTGTTGAAAAAAATTTGGTATGTCCCAAAACAAAATGGTGTTGCCAAACGAGGTTTCACCCAAAAAATACAAATTTAAAGATAGCACTCAGCTTAAAATTGTTAACTTTCGAAATTTAATCTCCTTTATTTTAACTACAAGAGCCATTTATATAAAAACAAGGCGATTCGGATTTACGCGATGCGTTAAAATTAGTCCCCGACGAATATCGCGATCACTAAGTGAAAGACTAAAATAGCACAGGTCCACTCATAATTTTGGCCACCACTAGCTCAAAAATTGTTACCTTTTGGTGAAATGACTCAAGAATCTTAAAATTCATCATGTAAACTCCCTGAAAAGTCAATAAATTTAGTAAAAATATGATAAATTTTTCAATTGGCAACACTACTTTGAAAAAATCCTGTGACCACATTTTAAATTGGTGGACACCAAACGGGTCTAGAAAGGGGCAAACACCATTTATTTCACATTCACAAGAAAGTAAACAGGCTTGGACAACCTAAAGACTGACCACGTGTAACAACCAAAACTAAAAAGAATACCTGTCAATGAAAACATGGGTACTACATATGTTAATACCTTTGTGGTATACTGTTCCCCCCATCCACCATCATTGACGTTGTTATTTGCATATAATTGCTCATTTGCATATTTAATTTTGCCCCCGAAAATACGCGCCCAAAATCTAATCAGGTCGAGAACTTCTCAGCCCACTTCGTTCCACCAAGTTACATCATTCATACACCTTACAGAACTCCGAAAACTTGTACACAAGCCTTGCGGGAAATTTTCATAAATTATGCAAATTCAGATATTAATTAGCATTATTTTCACCAAAAATCAATAAGGTCGAGAAATCATCAACCCGCTTCTTTCCACCAAGTTACAGTTACATCATCGTAGACCTCATGGAACTCCAGATAAATAGTCCAAAATATGGTCACAATGTTGACATTTCGTGTAATGTGTGACCTTTTCCCCTGGACCCGTTCCCCCACCCCCTGACAGGACCCAGGGGAGGCCCCTGGGGGTATGAATACATGGTTAGTAGGGGGGTTTCCCCACCTACAATATACCCAAGTTAGGCTACTTTAGCTATCCAGAAAAAAGATATGCCCAAATGTTCCAGGGGTAACATTGTTATCACGGACATACATACATACGGACAGTACTACGGACATACGGACGGAGCCATTTTATAGTCCCCTCCCGAACTTGTTCGGCGGACAAATAGAGAAAGGTTCAACTTGGCACATCATTCCCCCTGGCACAGATGGCGTCTGGTACATGACCTCAGATGACCTATTGACATCCTCCACATAGGAAGGAAACCCCATTGCACCTTAAACCCAAGTCTGGTTTTAAATCGGACTTCAACTCTTTTCTAAGGAGAAAAATCGAAAACCTAACCAAACTGGAACACACATACATATGGAAACCTAACCAAACTGCACCACACACAGACGGACATGATGCGCTATCGCAAAATCTACCCCATGCTTTTCAAGCCAGGGGGAATTCAAAAACAAAAAATATCCTCACGTATGAAAAAAAAAAATCTTATAGGATTCAGCACATTAGGGACACTCTGCTGAACATAGAACACCAATGTAGCCATGCTCAATTTTCAGCTAAAACCCACACCTGATGAATATTGGATATCCCATGATACCCTGCATGTCCTGCGTGTACAAATAATTTACACCAAATAACTACATCTGCTGCAAAGCGCTGAGGGACATTTTTACACGCAACAACTCATAGTTTAGCTTGTAGCAAGACTTGGCATTTCTCCACTTTTGCCTATTTCTGAACCCAGATTAGCTCCAAATTGTATAATGGAGTCATGTACACAATTCACACAAAAGTTAAGCTAACAGTTGGGGTCTAGGCCTACACGGATATTAAGGTTGGGATAGGAGGTCATATCACATCACCTCTAGTCGATCACAAGCACCAACTAGAAATAAAAACATAAACATAACACCCAACTCAAGCAAGACACAAAGCAGCATTGAGAACACAGTATAAAAAATACACCAACCCATGGTAATACATGGCTAACACTGCTTTCATATACCATGAACCTAAGGCCTTAAAACAACATAATTTAGCAAACCGTAACTTTATAACTTGACTAAAGGACCTTCAACATGACAAAGCGGACCTTCGACATCCACAACGCGGACCGTTGTTCCTTTGGTGTGGTGCCGTCGCACCCCCGCACACCCTGGCTACGGCCCTGCACCTGAGCTACTGAGTGTGTGCTAGCTCCTGTATTTTCTTTAAAAATTGGAAGTGGTCTTATACCCGAAGGTGGGCTTATACCTGAGTGGTTATGGTAATAACATTGCTGACATATAGCCCGGGTTATCACCACAATATTAGTGAGGAAATCAAAGATGACCAACTAGATTCTACCACTTACTTTACTGAACTATGGTCTTTAAGAATGCCACTGAACATTCCACTTCCAGCCATGTTCATTTCATAATAAATTAGGCCTAGCTATATTTCGTAAAATAAATTTTAGGTTATGGGCTGTGCCTTCCAGCAAAACCTAAATAATAATTAGCCTGTGAAGGCATCACTATAGTTTAAACAGAGAAAAAAAAAAAAAAAAAAAAAAAAGGCTCCACAAGTAGGGCCTTAGCCTACACCTGCACGTACACACATAGACCCACCTAAAATGACCCTATGATCTACTACGTACCCTCTCCACATTTCTCGTAAACCTGCCCATTCTTGCACCCACTGCATTGGGTTTCAATCAGCTGACTTTTGTGTACATATTTGACAAATCTCAGAGGAAATTTGAGGCTAAAACGTCTGAGTTTGTTTATAAATACCGGTCGCTTGACATGGCACTCGGACAACCCTCAATGGGTTTCCTTGGGCATAAGAGGGAGCTGTGAGTGAGCAAACCGTCTGCCTATAAATTAGTACTACAACTTCCCTGGGGACAAAATAGTCCACATTCGATCAATCAACGGACCTATGGCTGACAACTTCACATGACAAACCTCACAGCACTGACCACAATTAACATTTTTTGTCCTTTTAAGTTCAAAGTGAAACATGTGTAAAATTTCTTTTGACAATAGTAATGGTTTGAACCCATGTATTTTGACTCCAATGTTCCCATTCAAAAGATTCTCAAAAATCATGTAATTTCATTTGGCATGTGAACTAATCAGTAATAGGCCGGGCCATTAGCCATTCCCCAGTAGACCGAATTGTACAAGTCCCATTCAAGTCAGAACCAATGATCCTGTACCTGCTATAAGCTTGAACTGGCGCTACGGTACTACTCTAGGGAAAATTGGAAGTCTATTGGCATCGTAAAGGTTGCTGAAAGTTCATGTCATGGATTTTGCTTTTTTAAGGCAGTTCATTTGCACTCTGACAACACGTACTGGGTAAGTGATTTTTAAATTGAGTCAGGAGCTAATTAGTGGATCAATTATGGGACTGTTTCAAAATGAAGAAAAGTAGAAAATCAGTGTCAACATTAACTACAATGCAAATGGCATTTAAAAAAACGTCTTGAGAACGAGAAACCGTATACAAAAACCAACAAACAGTTTCATACATTTAGCAATATATCATTTAACTTTCACATCAAACTAGACATCTTTCTAACACTAGTTTATAAACCATACCATTTTTGTAAGGACTTGTGTGAGGATTCAAAAACCGTTTACAAACCACCCGGAAACTTCACCCAGTGGCTAGGTCACTCCACCATTTGCCTTGCAATTTCCACCGTACATTGCCCATAATTGGCGCATAATTCAAAAGACATTTGAGTGACAGTATTGTGTGCAGGAATCTGAGGGTCCTACGTAAATTGAGGTGAAGTAAATGTGGTGTCCTTACAATCTGTGCCCTAATCTAATTTACGCTCACAAGTTTTTTGTGGTGTTCATTTTTGTAAACTTTTCTTGTTCTGTTAATAGCCCTAATTCCCCTTCCAAGATGGTATTGCATATATATGAGAGTACAATTTGAAAATACTTTTTCTTATTTTTAAGTTTTCTTCACTCTCTTTATCAGCTATGCTTTGGCTGTGCAAATGGCCATGGTTTAGGGAGTAGCAACTGACATTTATTTGACGTTAAGGTCCAAAGAAGTTGGACTTAATGACAATTGTAGATCTATTTGCTCTTTAATGCTCAAGCCTAATGACCATTTGGAGTGGCAATTTATAGGCCTGTCTACTGCATAACCAAGCTGGGGGGGGGGCATCTATCATGACTCTTGTAATATTGCTCAAAATGGCAATTGTTTTTGGCCCTAAAAATGTGAAATTATCCAAGTGGAAATATGCCACTGTTCAGTGCATTGAAATGTGCGATGGTAAAGAAATGCTAACAAAGTCATGACCAGCTTTCCAGGGAGAAGTATGATTTGATGGCTTTTAGATTCTTTTAGGTTTGCTTTTGTACTAACTATGGCTAGAATATTAGAACCGGATATATAATACCCGAGTTTCTCAATTTATTTAGGCCTCTTTCTTCATGAGCCTCAAATATAAATTTTTTCACAAAGTTGAAAAATAGGCCTATATATTGAGGACCAAATACAACAAACCTTGTTTTTCCTGTGTTTCTACATGTATCTGAGGTTGCCTACAATCTCGGTCGAAATGTGTGGAACACGACTGCTCTTTTTGCCCCGATTATTTGCCGCATTGCTCTCTAAAGAGATATAAGGAAATTATGTCAACTTGGTTTGGGAGGCTTGGAACATTCTCTATCCATCACCCCTCCCCTATCCCCACCAATCAATGTTGGGTTCTTGTAGGGTTGGCCATAACAAAATTTCAGGATTCAACCTTGTCCAGGGGTCATTTTTGGAAATAAGTCCAATAAAAGTGTTCCACACTTTTGGCTGAGATTGTATTGTTTTAAGGGCCAACCAGCAGTGGTTTCAGCCCAATGGTCCTGGTCAGTGGTACTTGTAAGGGGGTGTTTGTATGTAGGTATGTTACCTTAAGTTGTATATGGATGTTAATACATGGATAAAATTGAAATGGAAACTTTTTTCTCAAATATTCCACCAACCATCAAACACCCAAACACAAAACATTTTTCTAACAGACCTAAGTCATTTGACCTTAAAATGACAACTTCATTACGGCTAATATCATGTTCTGACTATTGAAAATTAAAGAAATTCAAAATGAAATGCAATCCAATTATGACTATGAATCACCACATGATGAACCCTTGACTATATTAGAAAAATGAAACACTAAACAATCAACCAAACCAAGAAAAGCCCATTTCAAGATCCTGTTCAGTCAACTTTAGATCCACAACACAGCCACAAAACAGACTTACCATAACATGCTTTTTCCTTTGCCCCCATACCACCACATCTACCCATTCCATCCTTTGGCCTAGCCTGCATAACCCAAGCTGACCAGACTGTTCCAATTGGTCACTATTTGAAAGTGAGGTCTTGGTTCTCCTCTGTGGATTGAAAAGGATTTATAAGCCAGACTTTTACCCCCTCACATTCAAATTAAATCGTAATGAGGTTAAACCACACCTACACCAAACACAACTGACTTGGATTGAACATACCCAAAATGCATGGTTAATATACTAAACCAATATTTTCGCGGATAGATTAATGTTTCGCGGTTTAAGCAATTGTACATGTTCACTGGTTGTTGAATTTGCGATTCTGGGTATATGCTCTATATAATAACCTACATACAAGCTTATTTTCACATTTCATGTTGGTTTTATTTTCCGCGGATGGCATGGCAAATCCCCAAAATAAAAACCACCCCGCAAAATTTTTCAGCTTATACATATTGTATAAATGGCAGATTGGCCAATCTTCCTAGGGTAGGGGAAAACATTTGCCCTTTCAAACTGGTAGTGATGTCAGTTGTAGAAAGCCTATATTAAAGCACGTTATTGTATAAGGTTGTTACCATCGATGTATCAGTCGCGGATTCCATGGAGGGTGCTGAGGGGCGCGCGCCTCCGGTAATTCTGATTCTGCAAAATCTTGCAAAACAGCCCATTTTGGACAAGCTTCAAACCTTCCTCAGAGTCCCCCCCCGTAATGTTGACGTTTTTCAAATCCGGGATCCCCCTTTGTTATTAGGATTTCTGAATACCCTGTGTGCATGATGGTTTAGGTTTATGTCAGATGTGGGGTTTGAACTAAAAATGTTGATCAATGCTAGCCAGGAACATCCATACCCCTGGAGAAATATTTCCACACCCTCCCAGCTTTTAAAATAACAATGTAAAATCCCCATGACATTTTTCCAATGGTATGCTCTAAGGACATGCTAAAGGTTTTGGTGTGTTGAAATCAACCAGAGGTACTATTGTCCTTCCGTGTGCTCCATCCTTTCCAATGAACCAAAGCAACTTGATACACATGATAATATCCCCCTTAAATCACCCTTAAAAACTTGAGTTGCCATCACCCTCTTCAAACGTTACCATCACCCTTCCAAAGTTACCATCAACCTCTTCAAACGAGTTACCACACCCTTCAAACGATTTACCATCAACCTCTTCAAAAGTTACCATCAACCCCGTCTTCAAAGTTAACAATCCCTTTCAAAAGTACCATCACCCGTCAAAAGTACCATCACCTGCAAAAGTTACCAATCAACACCCTTCAAAAGTTTACCATCAACCCTTCAAAAGTTACCATCACCCTTCCAAAAGTTACCATCACCCTTCAAGTTACCATCACCCTTCAAAAGTTACCACACCTTCAAAAGTTACCATCACCATTTAAAGTTACCATCACCCTTAAAGTTACGCACTACCCTTTAAAAATTTACCATGATATGATCAAGTCTACTTTTCAGCCCATTATCACAGTGATTGTAACAGAAAGGACTGATGACAAATCCAATTACTTTCATCCAAAGGAACTGGGATCTATGGCAACAGTATCGAAAATAAGTCTGTTTCCTTCTAATCTTAGCAGCTTTCCAATTTCACCAATTTTATCTCTCTCTAAAATCTTCACGCTTAATTGCAAGATACACATTATCTCTGGCATT
The DNA here is from genome assembly GCA_023653785.1 of Ophioderma brevispina. Taxonomy (NCBI): domain Eukaryota; kingdom Metazoa; phylum Echinodermata; class Ophiuroidea; order Amphilepidida; family Ophiodermatidae; genus Ophioderma; species Ophioderma brevispina. The sequence continues at coordinate 16,277 of JAMKCH010049462.1, read as the reverse complement.
CAGTTGTCATGATTATGTAGGCCTATATTTTACATTAAGTCATTTCAAGAGTTCATCAATATCTAGATATCTGATGACATTTCCAAGTGAAAATGATGGCCAAGAAGTGTAAGCATTTACAGCATACTGGACATCTTGGTATAGATTTACTTAAAAATCAAAGAGCCCAGTTTTTATTTTGCATGATGAAAGTTGACTGTCACCAAGTTCTTTCTTACAGTTTGGTGACCTTTTGGATCAGTTTTTATAAAATACTAGAATTTTGTGGTTCTTGGCTTGTGTGCTCACTATGATTCAGAGAAGTAGGGTGGGCTGCCATTTTGTTCCAATTATTATTATTAATATGCATATTTGGTAAAGACAGATGGCGTGGTTGATACTTGCATCCACCATGACCCATGTACTAAATTTCATGCAAGTTGGTCATGGGTTTCTTTCAAGCAAAGGTTTACCTTTTTGTCAGTTTCAACCAATGATAACAAGTATGCATATGAGGTACTTCATGAGCACAATTCACAAAACAGGGGATATGGGTAATACTTGTGTCCATCATGACCACTCACATAATACCAAGTTTCATGAAGATCAGTCACTGTGTTCTGGTCAGAGAATTGCAACTTTTCCTTTTTGGTTGACAAGTAATCAATGCATCCAGACAGTGTGACAAAAATGTAACAACGGGCATGGCAGCCTCCGACAAAAAGGGTCACTATGGTCTTATTTTTTACCTTACCTACACAGCAATCATATGGCAACTCATAATGACTTGTAACATATGGACCTATCACCCTTCATATCATAATTATATCAAGAACCTTAATTACACTTATCTAACATGCTCAAATGGAACTTGTACTGGTAAATACAAGTGTCAACATTTTCTGTCACTCAAAACCTGATTGATTTTGTCCAGCTTACGCTGTTACAGACATTCTTATGTCTCTCATGCCAGTTCTGATGTGAAATCCATTGTGTACCACAGGAAATCTCCTTACGTTATCCATATTAAGTATAATGTGATCTGATCATATCTATTCAAACCAACGTCATCAACAATGAAATTGAGATAGAGATCGAAGAAAGAAGATACAAACAAAATTTTAAGTAACATATGAAATTTGCCCCTTTTAAAGGTCCATGGACACGGCTGAGTAGACATTTCTTAATTTGTTACATTTCCTACCTCAACAGTATCCTGATCATATCGCAACACAGATTTTTAAAGTGAACATCGGGAAAGTGTTAAATTTCAAGGATAAATATACCCAAACTGACAGGGCCTTCTCCTGTTTTCGCGAACGCGTATCAAGATGCTGGAGTTGGATTTGACCCTGTTAATGAAGTCAGAGTAACAAGTTGTAAACAAAGCTCACATCTGGTCTTGTTAAGCGGACGAACAAAACCCACTCCAGGTATCTCTCCTTGTCGGTTTCTTTGTCTGGGAACTTGATAAAGCTATTCTGTTCTGATTCTCCTTGTCGGTACGGTCGCCGCTGGTGCAGCCGTCGACAATACAGCGCATTATTATCGTAATTTTAATGCACCAATCAAGAAAAATTAACATGCCATATGACACAACACGTACGACATGACGATATACCACGAGAAGTAAACTGTGTACGTATGCAAGAAAACTGGGCCACGCGCACGTCCGTTCCACGACAACGATCATGACGCGTATCGCGTATTTGTTACTCGGACTGAGGTGGATTCAAATTCATGGACTTTTTCAAATGAAGAAACAAGTAGAAAATCAGTTGTCAACATTAACTTGACAATGCAAAATGGCATTTAAAAAAAACGTCTTGAAATTCAAGAACCCGTTACAAAAACACAAACCTTTTCAATACAATTTAGCCATATTATCATTTAACCTTATCACAACATCAACTAGACATTTCTAACACTATTATTAACCATACATTGGTAAGGAACTTGTGTTAGGAATTCAAAAACAGTTTACCATAAACTTTACAAAACCACCGGCAAACTTCACCTCAGTGCTAGGGTCACGCCCACCATTTGCCCATCAGTTTTGGCAATTTCGCCACCGTACATATGCCCCCATATTGGCCTGCATAATTCAAAAGACTTTGAAGATCATTATTGTGCAGGAATCTGAGGGTCCTACGTAATTTCGAGAGTGAATTATGTTTGGTGCCTTACAAATCTGGGATGTCCTAATCTAATTTACGCTACAAGTTTTTGTTTGTGGTGTTCATTTTTGTAAACATTTCTGTTTTGTATTATCGATCAATAAAAACAATAGATAAAACTAAAAAATTAAAAATAGTAAAATTTTTAAAATCCTTTTCTTAGTTTTAAGTTCTTCACTCTCTTATAGCAGCTATGCTTTTTGGGGGGCTGGGCAAATGGCCAGGGTTGAGTGAGTAGCAACCTTGCAATTATTTTGTTTTGACTTAATGTCTTCCAGAAGTTTTGGACTGAATGACATTGTAAGATCTTTGCTCGTTTATGCGCAACCTAATGACCATTTGGAGTGTCAATTTATTAGGCCTGTCTAACGTACTGCAACCAAGCGTGGGGGGGGGGGCTCATCATGAATCGGTATAGCTCATCATGGCAATGTTTTTGTCTAAAATGTGAAATTATCAAGTGTGAAAATTCCACTGTTCAGTGCATTGATTGTTGCTATGGTAAAAAGTGCTAACAAGGCATGAACAACTTCCAGGGAGATTATGATTGATGAGATGGGTGTGTTCTTTTAGAGTTTGCTTTTACTAACTAGGCTAAATATTAGAGCCTATAATAAGTACCAACCCGATTCTCAATTATATTGGCCTCTATCATGACGCCTCAATATAAATTTTTTCACAAAGTTGAAAAATATTTGAAAGTTCCCTATTTGAGGACCAAATACACCTTGTTTTTTCTGTGTTTCTACTTGTATCTAATTTGCTACAATCTATCTCGGTCGAAATTGTTGTGGTGAACACACTGCTCTTTTTGCCGGGCCCCGATTATGGCCCGCAGTTCTCTTATAAGAATATATAGGAAATAATGTTCACACGTTGTGTGGTAGGCTTTGGAACATTCTCTCTATCCCTGCACCCCTCCCTATCTCCCCAACCAATCACTGTTGGGTTCTTAGGAGGGTTTGGGCCAGAACAAAATTTCAGGGATTCAACATTGTCGAGGGGGGTGCATTTTTGAAGTAAGGCCAGTAAAATGTTCCAACCCTTTTGGCTGAGAATTGTAATTGGTTTAAGGCCAACCACGTGTTCCAGCCCAATGGCGCTGGTCAGTGGTACTTGTCGGGGGAATTTAATGTATGTCGGTATGTTACCACCAGTACCTAATTTTGTCTATTGTCTTGTAATCAATGGATAAAATGAACTGGAACTGTTTTTCTTTCTTCAATTTGCCACTCCAACTCAGAACCACCCTACACACAAACATTTTTTCTAACAGACCTAAGTAATTTTGACTTCAAATGACACTTCTATCTTAATATCATGTTGCTGACTTGAAAATTAAGGAAATTCCAAAATTGAAATGCAAAACCATACTGACTATGAATCACCCACATGCTGAACCCTTGACAGATTAAACAATAACACTAAAAACAATCAACCAACCAAGAAAAGCCCATTTCAAGATCACTGTTCACAGTCAACATTTAGATCCACAACACAAGCCAACAAAACTTACTTACCCATAACAATGAATGCTTTCTTCCCCCCATAACCTACCCATCTGACAACATTCCATCCCTTGGAAATAGCTGCATAACTCCAAGCTGACAGACTGTTCCAATTGTCCACAAATTGAAAGGGGGGTCTTGGTCTCCTCTTGTGGATTGAAAGGATTTATAAGCCAGACTTTACCACCCCCTTTCACATTCCCAAATTAGAAACGTATGAGGTTAACAACAAACTTCCAGACCAAAACACAACTGACTCTTGATTGATACATGACCCACATGCAGGTTAATAGTATAAACCCATATTTTCGCAGCGGATAGATAATTTCGCGGTTTTTAAGGCAGATTTACATTTTTCACTGGTTGTTGAATGTTAACGATTCTGGTAATATGCTCTATAATATAACCACTATACAATGCTTTAATTTTTCAACCAATTTCATGTGGTTTTTTCGCGGATTGCATGGCAAATCCACCAAAAAAACCACCCGCAAAAATTTTCAGCTTTATCAGCTTGTAATAATGGCATGATTGGACCATCTTCCTAGTAGGGGAAAACATTTGCCCTTTCAAACTGGTAGTGATGTCAGTTGTAGGAAGCCTATATTAAAGCACGTTTATTGTATAGTTTGTAACATGGCGGATTGTATCAGGCGCGGATCCGGTAGGGGGCGGAGGGGCGCGCGCCTCCCGGTAAGTCTGATTCTGCAAAATCTTGCAAAATCACATCCTCATTTTGGACAGCTTCACCTTCAGCCTCCCAGCCGCCCGGTAAATGTTGACGGTTTGATATTCCAAATCCTGGAGAACGCCCCGTGTATCACATAGATTTCTGAATACCCTGTGTGCATGGTTGAGGTCTGATGATCAGATTTGTGGTTTTGAACTAAAACTGGGATGATCATAGGCTATCCCTATAGTATCTCCATATACCCCTGGAGAAATATTTCATTCACCCAATTCACCCTCACCAGCTTTCACATAACAATGTAACATCCCCCCCATGAGCATCCAATGGTATGCCGCTAAAAGGACATTCTAAAGGGTTTTGGTGTGTTGAATACAAACAGACGGTACTTATTGTCCTGCCAGTGTGGCCTTCCATCCGTGTCCAAATGAAACCAAAGCAAACTTGGGATACACATGATAATATCACACCCTTAAAACCACTTGAGTTGCCATCACCCTCTTCAAAGTTACCATCACCCTCTTCAAAAGTGTACATCAACCCTCTTCAAAAGAGTTTAACCATCAAACCCTCTTCAAACAAACGAGTTACCATACCCTTCAAAAGTTACCATCACCCTCTATTAAAGTTACAATCACCTTTCAAAAGTACCTACATCCATCAATCCCCCTTCAAAAGTTACCATCACCCTCTTCAAAGTTAACCATCCTAACACCCTTCAAAAGGTACCATCAACCCTTCAAAGATTACCATCACACCCTTCAAAGTACCATCACCCGCTTCAAAAAGTTTTACCAATCCACCCGTCAAAAGTTACATCATAAAACCCTTCAAATTACCATCACACACCCTTTAAAGTTACCATCACCCTTTACAGTTAACCACTACCCTTTAAAAATTTACCATGATATGATCAAGATCACTTTTCAACCCATTTATCACAGTGATTGTAACAAGGACTGATACAATCCAATTACTTTCAATCCAAATTAATTGGATTCTATGGCAACATGAGCGAAAATAAGTCCATTTTCCTCAATCTAGCAGCTGTCCAATTTCATTCAACCCAATTTTAATCTCTCTCGAAAATCTTCACTCTTAATTGCAAGGATACACCATTATCTCTGGCAGTTCAGCTTTGTTGTCCTGATTATGGTAGGCCTAATTTTCAGTTAAGTTCATTCCAAGAGTTCATTCAAATCTAGATATCGGAGACCAGTTCCCAAGTGAAAATTATGGCCAAGAAGTGATATCATTTACAGCATACTGTACCTTAGGTATAGATTACTTAAAAATCAAAGAGCCCATTTTTTATATTTTGCATGAATTTTAAAAAATCAAAAAACTAAAAAATTTTTTTTACAGTTTGGTGACCTTTTGGGATCAGTTTTTTAATAAATCATAATTTTTGTTGTTCTTGGCTTGTGTGCATCACTAATGTTTCAGATAAGGAGGTGGGCTGCCATTGTTGGTTTTCCAATTATTTCATTATTAATAAATAATGCATATGTGGTAAAGAACAAGATGCGTGGTTGATACTTGCCTTCCACCTTACGCACACGTACTAAATTTCATGCAAGTTGGTCATGGGTTTTTCTTTCAAGCAAAGGTTTACCTTTTTGTCGTTCAACCAATGATAACAAGTATGCATATGAGGTACTTCATGAGCACAATTCACAAACAGGGATATGGTAATACTTGTGTCCATCAATGAACCTCACTAATACCAATTTTTCAATGAGAGCATCCACTGTGTCTGGTCAGAGAATTGCAACTTTTCCTTTTGGTTGACAAGTAATCAATGCATCCAGACATGTGCAAAATTTAAACAAGACGGGCAGCCCCTTACAAAAACAGGTTTCACTATGGTCTTATTTTTTACATACCTACACAGCAATCGGATGGCAACTCATAATACTTGGTACCATATGGACCTATCACCCTTCATATCATAATTTATAATCCAGAACCTTCTTACCTTTTAAACATGCTCAAATGGAACTTGTACTGGTAAATACAGTGTCAACATTTTCTGTCACTCAAAACCTGATTGATTTTGTCCAGCTTACGCTGGTTACAGTCAAGACACTTCTTATGCTCTCATGCCAGTTCTGATGTGAAATCCATTGTGTACGAAGGCATCCTCCTACTTTATCCATATGAGTTATAATTGGTGATCTTATCATTCTATTCAAACCACCGTCATCAACATGAATGAGATAGAGTATCGAAGAGATACAAAACGAAATTTTAATTAACATATGAAATTTGCCCTTCCATGGTCACTGCTGAGTAGACATTTTTAATTGTTACATTTTCCGTACCGTCAACAGTAACATCCGATTTCCATATCGCAACACAGATTTTTTATAAGTAACTCGTGAAATTGTTAAATTATTTCCAGGATAAAAATACCACCCAAACTGCACCAGGGGCCTCCTCCTGTTTTCGCGAACCTCATCAAGATGCTGGAGTTGGATTTGACCCTGTTAATGACCTCAGATACCAAGTTGTAAACACAGCTCACATCTGGTCTTGTTATGCGGACGAACAAACCACTCCAGGTATCTCTCCTTGTCGGTTTTCTTTGTCTGGGAATCTTTGATAAAGCTATTCTGTTCTGATTCTCCTTGTCGGTAAGGTCACCGCTGGTGCAGCCTTCGACAATACAAATACAACGCATTATTATCGTAATTTTAATGCAACCAAATCAAGAAAATTAATTGGGCCATTGACACCAACACGTAACACACGACGATATATGCCGCGAGAAGAAACTGTGTACGTATACAAGAACAACTGGGTGGGCCACGCGCACAGTCCGTTCCACTACAAACGATCATAATCTTATCGCGTATTTTGATTACTTTACTTTCGGACGTCACTTTCCCGGGACCTCCCTCCAGCGCGATAATCAACTGCGTTTTGGAATTCCTTTTGAACGCTTGTCCAAAACACATGATCTTATGCCCAATTTTTGTTATCAAATATAAAATGTTTCTCAGTTACTACTGCTTCATGCAGATTTTACGTTGATACCAATACATACTACGAATTAAACCATTTTTTTTTTTGGTGGTATTATACGTATGTTTAAAGCATGTCCATGGACCTTTAAGGTTTTAACTTTGGCATTAAACTCCTTTCTATTACTACTACAGTTTAATTTGTAGTTTCAAAAAATTGTCACCACTTTCTAGTTTTTTATGGGAACACTGTCTCTAGTATGAGTTTTCCTATACCATCCACCACCCCCCCCCCCCCACACCACACACACAAGCCCACACACACCTTGAAAAAACTTGCAAAACGTCAATTTTGGCAAAAAGTTATGATTGCAAAAAATATCATTTCAAACACATTTCCACTCCTCACCAAGAAAAATTATTCAACACAATATTAGTTTAACAATTTTCTGTAATGGGTAGTAGGTATGCAAGAGACATGGTTTTTAAACCTTGTACACTTAATTTTCGACACCCTTATGTGATTGTAACTCAGCTTTCATATCTGCTTGAATTTGGCAGAGTAAAGGCAGATGGGGTCCCCCCTTTAATTTTTATTTTCAGGTCAGCTTTCCTCTTTGAATGATTTTTTTTTTCACGTTTTTCCTAACAATCATGGGGCCATCTCACTCAACAACCCTTACCAGCTTAGGGCAAGTTTAGAACATTTGATTTTTTCCAAGCGGCTTTTTAAAAAGATGATCATTGTTACTTTGACATTTTTGTTCATTTTTTCAACTAAATTGGGCTTCCCATGTGACTCTACACGACATAAAAGGTTACTAGCATCTTGAGATGACCAAAACAAGGTATTAAAACTAGATTGGCATCATAAAGGAAGGACATTCAGGGGAATATTTTACCTTTTATGTTAGAGCTAAGATCAACCTACAATCCACCCAACAGCTTAGAATACCGTTGTGCCGCTATATATATTCACCCAGTATCACCTAAAGCGTGGCCCACGACTTTTTAATTGCGCACTCCTCCCGGTCCAGATATACTGGTTTTTTGGGAAGTTTTCATGACAACTATTAACCATCCCACAAATTGGCATATTAAGGGACAGGTTGGTGAGCTTTGCACGCACGAAAACGTCACCAGTGGGTTGCAAGTACTCGACGGTAACATCATGATGGATAACGACAAGCGTCGGCCTGTCAATCTCTTCTTTCCCTTCCCATCTCAAGGGTTTACGGTGAACTATTTCTCAGGAGCCTGTGTGATCATTTGTACGAAAGTTGGGAAATGATCAAATCATATGTCTCCATCAGAGTTTTCCTATGTTGTGAAATAGAGTCTATTTATTAGGGCTGTCTCAGGTGGTGGCACTATGTCATCTGTGGCACGACACCAAAATGACTATTCTGCCCATAAAAAAAATTCTGTTTTACATGTTTCCAAAGTTGATTACACACACTGCACGTAGCTAGAGTTATGGGCATTATACTGATTTACTTTTCTATTCCAAAATGATGCACCTAATTTCATAAATTTAAAATTTTGTATTTTTTGAAAGTTTTAAATTATTCCTTATATTAATCTTGTGCACCATTTTTTTTTCCTATGGCTGTACCGAACTTTAAGGGATTATATGCCTGACCAAATAAAGATGTCACATAAAAACACTAGAGGGAATACAACAATTGCGTCTTACAATCACCCTCTTAAGGTCTGTTCATACTTCCGCTTCATCATTTTCCGTATTGCAATGCACCTACCAAAAAGTCATTACTGACGCGATTACTGCAGTATGCTAGAATTTACGCAAGCAATGCAGTATCTGCTGCAACCACATTAAAATTATTTTAACTGGTGATTCAACTCGCGGCAGTTCAATTGACATTTTGGTTTGAAGAACAGTTCCAAGTCTTGATGGGTTTTGTACCTTCTTATGTCATTTGGTGCATCATTTTTTTTTTTATATTAAAAAGTTTCCCTTTGACAGATCGACAATTTTGGACTATGATTGTATCCCCAACACCAGTCCTCTCCGCCCTTACTTACTCCTTCTATAAACCCTGTTCGATCTCAAGTTTCGGAGTGACGTCACGGCGCGTGTTAGGTTTTGCAGCCGAGAAACGCACGCGTCGACCTTGGAATTGCAAGATTTACGCATGCCGCAACAGGCGCGCCATCCAGAACACTAGAGCGAATGCAAAGTCGTGTCCATGACGTACAGCCCCCCAAACTTGATACCGAACAAAGTATATCCCCTTAACACGAACACATAAGAATACGATGATGTTTACTACATGTAGTTATTGAAATTTTTTATTGGAGAAGTTGGAAACAACAAATAGATAATTTGTGCATTATACAGTCTGCATGGGACAATTATCAGAATACCTTTGCTCAGTGAAGAACGCCAAGGTTAGTATTCTCAAAGCGAGTCTAACTTAAGACGTGGGGTTTCCTGAACTGGCCTTATTTTCCTTTCAACCGTACTCTGAATGTGTGAATGTTGTAATAGAGAACTTCCTCATGGATTGTTGTTTCTGACCCATACCTGAGGAATTTTTTCAGGCTTTTTACATCACACTTTCAGAGCAACTTTGAAATAAAAGATGGTCCAACATGAAAGGACTAACCCCCCCATGCTTAAAAACCCAGGTTAAATGTGACTCACCTTAAAAGTACAACCCTGACTTTTGCACAATTCACCACCAGAATATCTCGAGTGAAAGAATCTGGAGTAATGGTTCCATCAAGCCTCTTTCCAGATTCACAAACATCTATTAACTCACTTGCTGTGTCAATGACCGCCTTTGCCCTCCGTTGTCGGACAAAGACCCGGTTTTCTTTTCTGGGGTCCTAACTTAAGGTCCACAATGTCGGACTGTCCAATTACCAGGTGTATTTTAAGATTCCCTTGACAAATCAGGCTTGGCACAACCCGCAGCCCACCCTGTAGGGTCTGAGTAGATGGACACTCCTGAAAATAGAATTATCAGCTTAGATCTCCCTATATTTGTTGTCCCCGGGGTGTCAAGACAACACCCATGATGACATACACACCCCAAGAACAAACCACTGCCTGTATAAGCCTAGCCAGAAAGACCAGCAGCAGCTTTATTTTTTTGAAATGCTTAATTGGCAGAATGTCTTTGCGGCAGCCTTTGCATGGTTATCTAATCTTAGTCACATGATGGTGCAATATGGCCAATCTGATTAATCTGACGAAATGACTATTGCCATTAGTAGATCCAACCACTTGCATGTTGTTTGTTTTTTTCACAGCTGTCAATAATCGCAGCCCTAGCACAGACTTGATTCAAGTACAATGCCTTTGCCAGTCATTAGGCAGTATTATTAAATGGAAGGCAGACCGTCGTGACTGCTTGAGCTATTCCTAAATGGTTACTTTTTTAGTAAATTTTCTATCACCATGATCACTGGAAACATGCATCATGGCAGAATGCTCTGGATGTCTCAGCTTTCCATTTTACTGTAAACAAGGAATACGGACAATCTCCTGAAACTGCAAGTAGCAGGTGAATGCTACCACAGATTACAATTCACACTGACCTGTTATAAAAAGGGGTTCTTACCCTAGCGGAATCACTTACATCTACAGTGATCAACTGCAGGATGTTGGTGGCTATCAAGGGATGAGTAGGCTGGAGGAAGGAAGGTGAGGATAGAGAGGAGGGATAAGTCCTTGTAACCCGGTCACAAACTCCCCAGATGTGTCATGTATTTACCTCTACCACGTGACCATGGTTCGCGTTGATGAAGAACTTAATCAGAGAATCATCACCAAATGTGAAAACTAACTAGAATAAAAACAGAAGGAAATTAAAAACTTCAAAAAGTAACATCACATGAGGAACTCCAAAATCTAAGTGGAAGTCATATTTGATACATATCTGATACAGGCTACACAAAATGTTTCCTTTTTAAAAGCACATCAGCCAACTAGATATTTCCCTCACTTTCCCCTTTCCTTGAACTCCCTTCCCCTCCTGAGTGTCAGCCACTCCCAACTTTCTAAAGGGCACTTCTGGCATATCTTGCCTTGCCTTTTTCCATCGAAGATGTTACATAGGAATAGATAAAAGCCACTACACTGTAAGTTACCCTAGCCATTCTAGTGTAGCAAGCAAATGATTGTCTATATCAAAGTCATGCACATAGTTGGGTGGTTGTCCATTGTGCAGTGCAAGTCCTCTGGTTCCAATGATTTTACGAATTAAGGACATGGTATATTCCTACTAGAATTCATTTACATTTCCTAAGCAGCTAGAAACAAACCCTTTTGATTGGATGATAGTGCACCCATCACATGGATTACTTCTCAGTTCATTGACATGTAATGGATGATAAATGATCCATGGTTATGAGAGTACCATTATGGTTTACCAATGCCCAGATAGCACACACTACGTTGAGTTCAATATGTGCTCATCAACCAAGGGCACAGTTTTCCGTTGGTTGTACTTTGTAATGCAGTGACATGAACTGATCTTGTGTATTCAGGTATCTATATTATACACAAACACTCAGGGGTGTGGTTTCTAAATACACTGGTAAATGTAAGCTATTGAACTGTGCCCAGGATTGATACTTCATTGCCTCATAGTGTCAGGCATTGTTGTATTGAAACTTGTTTCCTGTCAGTGAATTTTGTAATCTCTCGGTGCAATGGCTGTGGTTAAAATATTTATAATCTATTTATACAGGGGGCACTCCCCTATGAAATGGATTTGGCTGTATATAAAGGCTTGGCATTTTTTCAACCAGTGATTTTCAAAAAGTAAAGGTTGATTCATGAGATGGTTGATGTCTGAAATTATATACTGTGGTTATAAATCATCTCTCTAATTACCATAGGGTTTTTTCCTATGATCTATCTGAGTAATTTACACACAATATTCAGTACTAACTTCCTCGCTAAGCTATGGTTGTCTTTTTAAAAGACATTCTTGTCAACTCTGGTTTGTGCATTCCAATGCTTGCCTGATTTGAAAAAATACTATGTCACTGGAATAAGATTACCGTCAATGAAGGGTCACTTGGATTTTTTGTGTAATGTGATCCAATGATTGTTATTTTAGAAAATCCATACTGATTTGAATAATTACAGGATTAGGGTAATTTGCTGTTTGATGTCCTAAATGCCCATTAAATATCTTCTGGCCTCGAGTTCTCTGCTCCCACTACGAATGCAAATTTAGCCTACAGTTGAGAGCAGCTTATTGCATAACTATGTTTTTAATCATATTTAATGGATACATCTTTTGATTCTTTTCGAGTGTACCTAGTGTACTTATAATTGTGTTTATATTTTTTCTCAGTTTGCAAAAGTGTATGCCATACATATGGTGTTTTTCTCTGTGTGGTGGCAGAGGGGTGTGAGTTTCAAATGCAGTTACTGAATAGGATATCCCCATGCCAAATCCAATCCTCCCCCCATTACCTAAATATAAACAAGGGGATGTGGGTTTCAAATTGTAGTTCCCATTAGGCTATTCCATGGAAACCATACTCCCCCGTGGAAGACTTTACTAATATCTTAAAAGAGGGGATGTGGTTTCAATGGAGTTGCCTTAGCTATTCCATGCCGAGAATCCATACTCCCCTTTGAAGACTTACCTAAATTCTTTCAAGAGATGCTCGCGAATAAAAGCAAATACCACACCCAAGCTAACAATCCCGCAACTCTTGATTCTATATTGATCCTATTTGGATTGGAGGGTTACTCTTTTGATTTTCAATATTTGATTTATCAGCAGGTGCATTGTCACATTCTTTGCACATGACACACTTAAAAACTGAAACTCCACATTTATGTCATTTAATGTTTACACTCATAAATTACAGAATAATATAACACTTAAAAGTAGGGCACGTGTTTAAAAAGCTAAAGAAACCACAACACCTTAGCTAGACTTATCATATCACGAGAACCAAGTTTTAAGGCAAATTATTTGAACAAGTGGTAGAATATTGATTCAGTCCTAACATATTAAGGCCTTCATTAGGCAAACATCAAAGCTGCGAATAATTGTCTACCATCGTTTTCAGAATTTTAAACTCAAATAAATATGCAAAACATTGTGGGCCCAGGGTTTTTGTCAGAAAGTTGCTAAACATTCCTGACTGTTCACAATTTATTTTCACATGGCACCTCTTCCTTGTTTGGAAGGATAATTTACAAATAAGATCAAAAATCTCACTTTCACATTGCTTCAATTACATGCTTGTACGGACTTGAATTATATACTCTGTAGTTCAAATCAAATTTGACAACACGCACTGCATTAATCATGTTTTCCTGAAATAAAGTGAAGAGCAAAACGTCTATTTCCAGTTCCTTAGCTTTGTCAATGATACATCCGTATTGAAAGATATTTATTTTAACTTGGCATTGGTACTTGGTTGATTAATGCACTGAGACACTAACTTCCATGATTCTCTGTACTGAAGGACTCTATGTCTCGTTCTGTTATTACATAAACTGGTCACTGCAAACTCTTTGACACTGCAAATTGAGGTAATTTTTGGCTGAAACGGATCTTAACAATAGAGGAACGTAACAATTGAAACATAAATTTTAAATAAATAGACAATTCCACGTCCCAACACTGGCATCATTAAGTTATCATTATTCTCAATCACAGAATTCGAGGAATATTGCTAACACCTTTCTATTAATGTCCAATTTGCTAGAGAACTAGTACATGTGAGTGCAGACCAGCACTTTAAAAATGTTTACAACCTGGAAAATAACATTTTTTTTCATTTTTTAATTATCTTAAAAGCTGTAATTCTGATTTTTGCACAACTTCTCATTCCTCAACAAAGTTGAATCATAGTCATTGTAATATACCCAGCTTACAATTTGAGTTACAATTTTGCTCAATTTTGTTCATCAAACATTTTTCGGGAGTCCAAGTGTGTGAAAATATCGGATAATGATAACATTGGTTATTTACGCCAATATTAATTGGTCTCAGCTATTATTTTAAAATATTTTTGCAACTCATACTCATAGCTCAACCAGTTCATTTGGGCTTACTCGATCCAATTTTATATCCATATTGGTAATCGTTTTGAAAATACCCCTTGAATCCCAGTCTGCCTTGCCAAGTCAAATGCTTTGGCCATTAGCTTGACATCGAAATCAAGTTTTTTTTTTACGTTGAAATGTAGAAGTTTCTACACATGTGGCAGGAAACTCTCTTAAGAGCAAAAATGACTTTCCAATTTTTCTTGGCTTGGAAAGGAACATCCAATCAGAAAAGGATTACAAACCACCTGTCAGGAAAAGTTCTCCCAAAAACACGATCCTCCTTTCTTTAACTCAACAAAAGCGAGGAGGCGCACACACATCTGCCATTGCCCTGCAGTTTTTGCATTTAAACTACTGCTATTCATAAATAGGGGGCTTGTTGTCACGAATGATGTGACGCCGCCTTGTTTTTTTTAAGAAAGGTAACTATTTTTTGTGAATGCACGATGCTGCGACATGACTTCCACAGATACCATTGAACAGTGGACTGTAAGCATCAAAAATGTAATATAGAAAGTATTAATATAGCCCAGTGTTTTGGGTACATTAGTTCATGATGTATCTGCATCCATATCATGTTGTTTTTCACTTGTCAGTGGAGGATGTGGAACTTTGCACTTTGACGGAAAAAGCTTGGGTAAACCGACGGACTAATGACTTTCCATTTTTTTACTTGGCATGAAAGTAATATCCAATCAGAAAAGGATTACAACCGCCTGTCCTGGAAATTTATTTCCCCAACCTCCTCCTTGCTTGAATCAAACAAACGGACATGTAAACATCTTCCAGGCCATTCCCGCGGCAGTACTCATTAACCTTAATACAGCGACTCATTTTAAATTGATTGAAAGACTCATCCTTTAAAATAGTATAAGGTCTTGTGATCTCTGTGCAAATCTACAGAGATTTTTTTTGCACAAAACTAAAGTACTGGGCTAAATGTATGCAAGTGCTTCTTAAGTGCTTCTTTCTTTCATTCTATTCTAAATATTTCATAATATATTAGAATGCAATTTTCTCCTTTGAACACAAGGTGATTTGTTAGAAAAATACTTGACAACCAACAGAATACCAAAGATTACTTTCTTCCACATCAAAATGGCAGGTCAGTAAGAAACCAAGTTTTTCTCATTGCTACAAAAGCAAAAACTTAATGCCCCCTCATCAATACATTATAAGCTCGTTTTTATTTGTCATTCACCATGATCACTTTGATACTTATGTAAAGTTCCTTGACCATGCCCAAGTATGCACACCATCCACTGAAGAGAGTTGTAATAACATTTTTTCTACATAATACATGACTTATTTGACCATATGTTAAAACTTCAGCAATAATTTGCAATTGAATATCCAATTCAATCTCCTTTATGGAATTTCCCAAATGACCGCTGAAGAGATGTAAAGAAACAAACCCTCAGGAGACTGATCCATGCCAGTCTGATATCATCAACTATACAGCTAGAATAGCTTACCCTCGGCTATTCGGGAGGGAGTGAAGGAATAGGTTGGGAGAGGGTAATGCGAAAAATTGGGAATGGGGATATTCAACGCAGGGGCCATTGGGCCCTGGAGCTCATCATCCGGCAAACCATGGCATATGTATCACTGCCTGGCCAGCAATTTTAATGCTCATGTGTCTTAGTTTGATGACGCAATCGCTACAATTCGAAGACTTAGTGCATGAATTTTCCATCACTCAGTGCATTGGCGTGTTTTTTTTTTTTTTGTTTTTTGTTTTTTTTTGCGTTTGGTATCGTTCTCGTATTAGAGCTAATTAGGAAGGAAAATACCTGCAACACCATTATCACAGTCAACAAACAAGGAAATCCTGCAGTACAGTAGCAGAAAACAACAGTCATCTCATAGCCAGTTTTGACACACCAAACCTGATCACACTCTCAT